>JAAGEH010000043.1:24236818-24417312 GCA_011751065.1 Lasiurus cinereus | reverse complement strand
TTGTTTATCCTTTCAAAGAACCAGCTCTTGGTTTTGTTGATCTTTTGAATTGTTTCTTTGGTCTCCATGTTGTTTATTTCCCCTCTGATCTTTATTTTTTCCTTCCTTCTGCATACATTGGGCTTTTCTTGTTGCTTTCTTTCTAGCTCTTTGAGTTGTAGGTTTAGGAGATTTATTACCATTGTTTCCCGTTTTTTTTCAGTGGTCTTCCCTCTCAAGACTGCTTTCACTGTGTCCCATAGATTTTGTATTGTTGTGTTGTCATTGTCATTTGTTGCCACGATGTTTTTATTTCTTGCTTGACCTCTCTGGTTACCCCGTCGTTGTTTAATAGCATGCTGTTTAGTCTCCTTGTGTTTGATTTCTTTGGATTGTTTTTATTATAGTTGATTTTCAGTTTTATGCCACTGTGATCTGAGAAAATGCTTGATATGATTTCTGTCTTCTTGAATTTGAAGAGAGTTTTCCTATGACCCAACATATGGTCTATCTTTAAAAATGACCCATGTGCACTGGAGAAGAATGTATATTCTGTGGCTTTGGGGTGAAATGTTCTGAAGATGTCAATTCCATCTGGTTTAGTGAGTCATTTAGGATTGATGTTTCTTTCCTGATTTTTTGTTTAGAGGATTTGTCCAGTGGTGACAGTGGGGTATTAAAGTCTCCTACTATGATTGTATTTCTGTCAATCTCTCCCTTGATAAGCCTCCAGGAGTTTTTTTTTTAATATATTTAGGTGCTCCTATATTGGGTGCATATATGTTTACCAGAGTTATTTCTTCTTGTTGGATTGTTCCCTTTAGTATTATGAAGTGGCCTTCTTTATCTCTTGTTATGTCCTTCACTTTGAGATCTAATTTGTCAGATATAAGTATTGAAACCCCAGCTTTTTTTTCCATTTCCATTTGCCTGAAATATCATCTTCCATTCCTTCACCCTCAGTCTGTGTGCATTTCTTTTTCTTAGGTGGGTTTCTTGGAGACAGCAGATATATGGATCATGTTTTCTTATCCATTCGGTTACCCTATGCCTTTTGATTGGAGCATTTAATCCGTTTTCATTTCAGGTTATTATTGATAGGTACTTATCTGTCGCCATTTTTAGTATTTATCCCCAAGTTCCTTCTTTGCTTCCTATTTCTTTTTTTTACAGCAGACCCTTTCACATTTCTTGCATTGCTGGTTTGCTGATAATATATTCCCTTAGTCCTTTTTTGTCTGTGAAGCTCCTGATTTCACCTTCAATTTTGATTGAAAGCCTTGCTGGGTACAGTATCCTTGGATTCAGACCCTTCCTTTGCATGACTTTGTATATTTCATTCCATTCCCTTCTGGCCTGATGAGTTTCTGTTGAGAAATCAGTAGCTAGTCTTATGGGGGTTCCTTTGTAGGTAACTTTCTGTTTCTCTCTGGCTGCTTTTAAGATTCTTACTTTGTCATTGGTGTTTGCCAATGTGCCTTGGTGTCGGTTTTTTGGGGTTCATTTTGCTTGGGACTCTGTGAGCTTCTTGGATTTGAGTGGGTTTTTTCTTTTCTATATTGGGGAAGTTTTCTGTCATTATTTCTTCTAACAGGTTCTCTAATCCTTGCTCAGCTTCCACTCTTTCTGGAACCCCAATTATGTGGATGTTATTTTGTTTCGTGTTATCCCAAATTTCCCCTAGGCTCTCCTCTTGGTTTATAATTTTTTTTTCTGGAAGCTGCTTTACTTGAGTAGTTTTTCGTACCTTGTCTTCTAGCTCACTGATGTGGTCCTCTGCTTCTTCTAGTCTACTTTTGATGCTTTCTATTGAGTTCTTTATAGCAGTGATGTCATTTTTCCATTTCTTTTTCATTATTCTTCATTTCCTCTTGCTTCTTCTTCATTTCCTCTTGGCTCTTACTCACATTGTTGATTTTGTCCTCCATTCTTTTCAGCCACCTTATGACCATTTTTCTGAACTCTTTCTCTGGCAGGTCTGTTTTTGCTTCTATTTTGTTTTATTTCCTTTTCTGGTGATACCTGCTTTTCTGTCATATGCGGGCTGTTTCTTCATCTGCCCATGGTCTTTCTTCTCTGGGTGTCTGGTTATGTAGTTCTCTCTCCTATGTTGATTTAAAGGCAGAAACTACAACACGACCAGGTACAAAACGCAAGGGTCTTATCCCAGGTGAAGTCTGACCTTTCCATGTGGCGTGTGGAGCTCCTCTGAGTCCAAGTGTCTGCGCCGATTGTGGAGAGGTGTTCTGGGTCCCCCGGCTGTTTGGTGGGTGCTGCGGCTGTAGCTTTTCAGACCACCATAAACATCCACTTCCCCCTGCAAATGGCACGATCTCCACGTTTGCGCTGGTGGCTCTGGCAAAAAAAAATCCTGTGGCAGTGGGGCTGCGTGGTCAGGGGAGCCCCATCCAGCAGTCCCCCACCTTCTCCTGGAGGATAACTGACTCTTAACTCGTCAACAAACACTCCTAATGAAACTTCTCAGCTGCTCTCTCCATCTGCTCAGCGAGAAGGCTCCAGACACTTCTCTTTATTCCGCCACCATTTTTCCCCCCGCCGTAGGACTTCCCTTGATTTTTAGATTCCCTTGTTGATAGATATGTATTTGTTGTTCATAATTTTTATCTTTACCTTTTTCTTTTTCTTCCTCTTCTTAAAGAGTACCATTCAGCATTTCATATAATACTCATTTGGTGGTGATGGACTCCTTTAGATTTTTCTCATCTGTGAAGCTCTTTAGCTGACCTTCAATTCTGAATGATAGCCTTGCTGGGTACAGTATTATTGGATTCAGACTCTTCCTTTGCATGACTTTGTATATTTCATTTCTTTCCCTTCTGGCCTGATAAGTTTCTGGTAAATCAGTCGCTAATCTGATGGGGGTTCTTTTTTAGGTAACTTTCTGTCTGTCTCTGGCCACTTTTAAGATTTTTACTTTGTCATTGGTGTTTTCCAATTTAATTATAATGTGCCTTGGCGGCAGTCTTTTGGGGTCATTTGTATGGGTTTTTTCTTCCCTTTATCATGGAAGTTTTCTGTCATTATGTCTTCAAACAGGTTTTCTATTCCTTGCTTAGTTTCCTCTATTTCTGGAATCCCTATTATGAGGTTGTTATTTTGTTTCGTGTTGACCCAAAGTTCCCTTAGGCTCTCCTCTTGCTTTTTAATTCTTGTTTCTAGAATCAAGCCAGCAGGGCAATCAGGCCAGCAGGGCAAGGCAGTTATGTATAACTGGGCCAACAGCGGACAGTTGGGGGAGGCCAGGCCTGCAGGGGAGGGCAGTTAGGAGTGACCAGGCGTGCAGGGGAGGGCAGTTAGGGGTGACCAGGCCAGCAGGGGCGGGCAATAAGGGGCAATTGGGCCAGCAGGGGAGGGCAGTTGGTGACCAGGCTGGAAAGGGAGGGTAGTTAGGGGTGACTGGGCCAACAGGAGAGGGCAGTTGGGGGCTACCATGCCTGCAGGGGAGGACAGTTATGGACAACCAGGCTGGCAGGGGAGGACAGTTATGGACAACCATGCTGGCAGGGGAGCAGTTAGGTATTGATCTGGCTGGCAGGGGAGTGATTAGGGGGTGATCAGGCTGGCAGGCAGAAAATCAGGCAGGCAGACAGGCGAGCAGTTGGAAGCCAGCAGTCCTGGATTGTGAATTGGACATCCCTCACAGGATGGAGAGGGTGCAGGCTGGGTTGAGGGACATCCTCACACACACATGAATTTCATGTACCAGGCCTCTAGTGATAAATAAAACAATCAGTAAAACAAAGCATGAAAAAGTAGTTGTGGGAAGGTGAGAGTTATAAAATTCAGGGACTCTTCACTTGGCAAATGGCCTCAGATTCTTTTTCTATTATTTTTTTACTGTTAATTTATTGGAGTGGCATTGGTTAATAAGTCTTTTTCTACTTCAATATAACCCAAACTGGAAATTATTTACAATTCATTTTGAATTAGGTTTATTATGCAAGGAAGATGGTGAGGATTCCAATCAGTAGATCATCCTCAAAGGGTATTGTTAAACAAATTTGCATTTATATGTTTTTACTTAAAGTGTACTGTTTTCCACTAACAAATAACTAGTAGTTCTAATTAAATTGAATAAAATTCTATATAAATGGTAAATCTTACAGAATTTATAGTAATATGGGGGAAAATGTTATCAAATATTGATTATACTTCAGAGACATACTAAGAATTAGGAATTAGATTTTGTAGGCTTGTTTATTTATTAAAAGTAATCTTTTATTTTTATCTTTAAATCAAGATTATTGACTATTTCTTACTAAACTTTCTACATATTCACTCTTCATTATACTTCTTTCTCCCTTGCCTCACTCTTTTAAATAGTTATCTCTACTTAGTGATATATTAGCAATTCATTTATTTGAATGGGAAAAAATAAAGACAACCAAAGAAACTTATTTCGAAGATATCACAAGTATGGTTTATTACGAGAAGATATGAACTAGGAAATAAGGATCTCATTTTAATGAATAATGTCAATTTTCTAGTTCCAATTTAATCAATGTATTCCTTTCTTAGTAATTAATTTTTAAGTGTAAATGCAAAACTTGATTTTGAAAAGTAAATGTCAGTTTGGAAAGAAGATTGCCCTATGAGCATTATGGGAGAAAATACCGAGTATAATTCTGTTCCAGATGGCACCCCTACAGGAGAAGCAGCAGCCTGTGAAATTATAGTCTTGAGCAGGGCATTTGGAGCAAAGCCTTCTGGTATCAGTAATGAATGTCTTGGTCAGAACCAAGGACAATTCCCAGGAAATTAAAGGCTATACTATCACGGAGGGAGCCTATAGTAAAATGAAGTTTAGCTAAGTGGAAAGTTGAGAGAAAGGACAATAACTATTAGCAATATATATATGACTCTTCTCATCTGCTAATATTTTTAACTAGGCATATTAATTTATCTCATATGTTGGTTCTACATATATTCTGGTACTTCAATTGATTTTTCTAAACTGATAATTTTTACAATAAAATGGTGCTAATAGTTGCCAACTATAACTATCAATTTTAAATTCTATGAATCATATACCTACTGTAAATTCAATTCTTGTTTAATATGCTCTATGGAAAATTTTTTATTTCAGAACATTTGAGCACTTAATTGTAACTGTAGTAAATCTTATTTTCAATCCAGCAAATCAATAATGATTCAGAACTTGGTCTGTTTTTACACCACAGTTCACATCCTGACTCATTCAGCTGTTTGCATGATTATGAGCTTTTTTTTTTTTTTTTTTAGTCTTCTTATTTTAAGTTGTAATTTTACATTTTTAAGCCTTATTTTCTCATCAGTTAAATGGAAATAACAATAATGTGCTTTAGGGAAGAATTAAATAAGATGCTCCATACAAAGACATTTAACACAATGAACTTAAACAGTCATCACCACTATTTGAAATTTTTAATTTTAGAAAGCAAAACAATAATACTTTCTAGAGGAAAGTATTGTGTTTTTTGTTTGTTTTTAAAATATATTTTTATTGATTTCAGAGAAGAAGGGAGAGGGAGAGAGAAGTAGAAACATAAATGATGAGAGAGAATCATTAATCAGTTGCCTCCTGCACGCTCCACACTGGGGATCGAGCCTGCAACCCAGACATGTGTCCTGACCGGAAATTGAACAGTGACTTCCTGGTTCATAGATCAACACACTCAACTACTGAGCCATGCTGGTCAGGCAGTATTTTTTAATTACATACCAGTGAAGAGCAAAAATGATTAAAAAAAAAAAAAAGGAAAGACTTGCTGTGTCCTGCTTCTATATAGCTTAGTCTAGTTCTACCTTCTAGTAGCTGACCCCAATATAGTGACTTCCACCGAATTAAAGAACTCTGCCGTATGTATGGTCTGTGTGTTAACTTTGTGCCAGGCACTGCTGAATGCTTTCTTTTACATATATCAGGAAGAACATTTGATGATTTACTTTCATAAATTCTCTGACCCTGTTATGTTGGCTGATTCTAAAAAATGAGAAGCAAAGACGTGGCATTTATGATAGGGTTTTTACTGCCAAGGATGATGATTTTCTTTCTTTTGTTTGTTTGCAGTCTGTCTCACTATTGAGTTTAGTAGCATTGAGAATTGAATCTTAAGACCACTGTTTTGTAAGAAATGCTAAAAATTGTCCAGTGTTGTTTTTCCATCAACATAAGTTACTTACCCTCTCTAGTACTGATTTCTCTCATATGAAAACTATCTCTAATATTGTCTTATCAGGATTGTAATCTTAGCTAAGGTAATCAAGAAGGGGTGAATAGGAAAATACCTATTGGTTTTTATTATATTAAATGAAAGCAAGTAGATGGGAAAGTCTTAAGTTATAAAATACCAGTTAAGAGTATTAAGTAAAATTGATTTTTTTGGCCCCAGGTGGGGGGAAATCTCTGTGATTATCTTTTTAAGAAGAATCTTGGAATTGGCACTAATGTTTCCAATTTGATCAAATTGTTTTGATGGGTTTTCTAAATTTTATTAATTTTAAATAATTTTAGCAGATGTATATGTAGACATATATATATTATTACATACATATTGTGGTGTATATATACATACACATAGTCTTAGCTCTTGTGAAAAAAGAAGTGATACAAGAAAGTGTGATCTGATTAATTCCTGGGGAAAAAGGAATTTTACTGCTTACTCATGGATTATAAGATTCACTAAATAAATGTTATTACATCAATCTGAACAGTCTGATAAACCTTTATTCTCTAATATTAAACATAATTTCAAAATTCTGATTAGCCTTTACAAATATGTTTTTTACATAGCTCCTAATTTTTTTCAGCTGGGTTATAAAATTTATTGTTCTAAACCTTTTACGTGTATGAACATATTTAATCCTCACAACTACTGTATGAAATACAATGTCATTGTCACTGTCACTTTACAGATGAAGAAATTGAGGCATACTGATGTTAACTTTCCCAAGGTCACATAGAAAAGGGGGCTTATCTGGGATTAAATCCAGGAATCCATCCTTTCAACCACTATGCTATTGGTATTGATCATAATACCAATTTAAAATATGGTGTAATTTAATCTCTGATGAATGGCTAATAATATCTTTATCTTAAATGCAATAAAGGAACGTGTTGTTAGAAGGAGGTACTTTCATCTATTGATTAAAGACTTTTTTTGGTTTGTAGTACATGAAAGTAAGTTGGTGTTTGAGCATATGGAATCAAAGTACTTAGATTTAGCTAACTGCTTTGAAAGAGTAATACTAGAAACAGTTTTGACACAATGCCAAATCAGTAACAGTTTTTAATACAGTACTCCCTTCCAAAAATGTTTGGAATGTAATGAATACTTAATTTGTACTAAAATGTTAATGTATTTTATTTTAACATTCAGCACTCTTGCAAATAGGGACCATTTTTTCTTCACCCTATTAACATGTTTTATCAACAGATCTTTTTCTAATAGGGCAAATGAATGCCTCCTCTTTTTTTGTTGTTATAAATCCTTACCCCAGGATTTTTTTTTTTTCATTGATTTCTAGAAAGAGTGGAAGGGAGGGAGGATGTGCAAAGAGGGAGAGAGAGAGAGGAAGAGAAACATGGGCAGGAGAGAGAGATATGGATTGGTTGCCATCCCAGGTACCCCAGTAGGGGAAACCTGCAATTAAGGTATGTGTTCTTGACTGGAATCGAACCCACAATCCTTCGATCTGCAAGCAGACTCTAACCACTGAGTAATTGGCCAGGGTGATGCCTCCTCTTTTAATAATTCTTTAGCATAATTATAATTCACCTTAGTCAGTTGATGAATGCTTATTTATTAGCACTTGTGTGCATAGATCTGATGTCATGTCAGATTGATAAAGATTTATTTGAATTCCAAAAATCTCTTATGCTTTGAATGCTCAGAGGATGTTAAAGGGGTACTAACTTGAACAAGTTAGATATATTACTGAAGAAATCTATCTAGAGAAAGACTCCACCAAATCCTTAATTTTCCTAATGTAAACACATTGGTAAATGCTTTGTTGCAAAATCTTTCTTTTGTAGGCAATTATTTTCTTATCAGTGAATTAGTGTGTTGGGGGTAAATGCCAAAGTAGAGTTGCTAGCGGCAATTTAATTAGCTTCTTTCATAAGTGATTCAAGCATGGGAGCTGTGTTTTTTGTAATTTAAATTTGCTGTTAATCTCTTGGGGGGATTATCCATCCGGATTTGTATTTTCTTCTTCTAGAGAAACGGTTAAAAAAACTTTTTATTGTGATTAAAGGCAGTTGTATTTATCCTGTCAAACATTTATTTGTACACAGAGCAAATGAGTGAGACCAGTTTTGATTTAGAATGCTAACATCAGGATAAAATTCATATTGGCTTAACCTGACCAATAGATATAGTATGTGCTAAACTCTGCACCGAGCACTTAATTTTTCTTGCTTATCAGGCTGTTGGCAGATGGGCCCCTAGAAGGAAAAAGACTAGCTGAAACTAGCATTAACCTCTCACTTATGATTACTTTGTCATTTATTTAATAAACTGTAGCATACTGTTAGAATGCACTGTGTTTGTGATACCAGTAGGGACAAGTTATCTTTTCTTTTGTGCTATGATTTTCCTTTCTTGGCAGAGGATTCATTACTGTTCTCTAAAATCTAGAGTGCATTGGGGCTATGTTTCATGAACTGTGTTTCAAACAGCACTAGCTGTGCAAGATATTGATAGATGTTAAATAGGAAAAAAAAGAGGTGTCTAGGCGAAGAGTGATTAAAATATGTTCCTCAGTGTTCTTTACCTTAACACTTCTTAGAACTCTTATTGTGATAATGTGTACTATGAATCTCTAAGAGGAGGATGTAGCATCTGGTGTTTCTCAAATCTCTTGGATTAAAGCCTCTCCCCCCCACCCCTTCTTTTCTTTTAACCAAAGGGAGAGACTGGGACAGGAAACTGTTTGGGAAATGGTGTTCTAGATCAGGTTCAATCAACCAGGATATATCATCTGGGGCCAAACAATTCTTGGTTATGAGGGCTTTTCTGTGCATTGTAGGATGCTCATCAGCATTCTTGGCTCTCTCTGCTAGATGCCAATAGCATCCCTCCACCCCATCCCCATTATTGACAATCAAAATGTGTACAGACGCCCCCCAGAGAGCAAAATCTTAAGGACCACTCTAGAATAATGTTGCAATATTCCGGAGAGTTACAGGTTTTTGTTTTTTTAACAATTTCCATCTGAAATATTTGTTTGAATGAGAAAGAAACAATGGTCTAGAAAGTGGAAGCACAGATAGAAAAGGTTCAGTAGATTCTACCATAATAAATTTTCTGGGTTCACTTTATACCCTGGCCTGGTTTTCTAACAATTATTATGTAGAGAACTTACTGCAAAAAATAATTTCAAACTTTGCAGAATATTTTATGGCATAGACAAAGTATATACAGTATATTTTAAAAGAGTAGGCAGATATTTAAATTGATCTTTCTATGAGGATATTACACATTTCCAAACTGCATTTTTTTTTTCTGTTTTTCTGCAGGGTTATTTTCTTCTTTTCGAATCTATGTTAGATTCTGTTCTTTATGCAAAGAACAAATACTTGACAAAAGGAGGATCCAGTAAGTATAAAATTCTAGTTTTAATAACCTATTTTAGTCTTACAGAACCAAATGAACCTTTGGATTTCAAATAAACTATGCATGACTGAGAAAGTTCCCAATAGAGATGAAAGATGTTTCCATTAAATGAAGCTATAAGACATTTGTTCAGTATACTGTTGATAGTAGAATATTACATAAGATATGCTAGACTCAAAGTTAATAATATTCTCAAGAACACTTTTTTGTAAAACCATTAAGGATCAGATTTTGAAGCTTTTTGATATTCAGGTCAAAATGTCACAAAGTTTTTTATTTTTAATCTTTATGACATTTAGTTTTCTTTTTTCCAAAAGAGTATTGCATGCTAGATTGGACATCATTCACTTTAATGGCAAATTTTCTGTGACTTCACTAAATATATAAACCTGGTTTCTGGGTGATTTAATGAGAACATTTAAATAGTGACTGGCTTCTACTAAGTTGTTAAAACACAGCATACCCAATCAGTATTTT
The DNA here is from genome assembly GCA_011751065.1 of Lasiurus cinereus. Classification (NCBI taxonomy): domain Eukaryota; kingdom Metazoa; phylum Chordata; class Mammalia; order Chiroptera; family Vespertilionidae; genus Lasiurus; species Lasiurus cinereus. The sequence continues at coordinate 24,407,239 of JAAGEH010000043.1, read as the reverse complement.
TAAATGGACCTCAGTAAATTTGGAAGGCTTTCTTTTTATGAACTTTTAATCATGTTAACTCTGCTTACTCAGAGTGAAATTAGATTTTATAGGCCTTTTGCTGGGAAGAGTTATATACAAACAAAATGCTTTCCTTCAGGGCAGGGACTATGGTTTGCTCATCTTTGACTCTTCAGTGAGCTCCACAGCTCCTGCAACATAGGTAGAACATCATACATGTTTACTGAATTGAATCATTAAAACTGAATTGAATAGCATTGTCTTCCTTCATTCACCTCTCCCTACACCTTCTCTTTCTCAAAATTTGGGATCAACAAATGGTATCCATGGTCAGAGTACAATTGATAAAAGTGTTATATAAAAATAGATGAAAAGAAGATATTTGGAAGTAGTGACATAAAGCATTGGACCATATTACGCCTCCTGCTGATCTGTGGTCTATGAAATTACTTTGGTAGTAATGGTATAATAGAAATCAATAAGGTCAAAACATAAAACACAGAGAAAAGTCTCCAGTATAGTAGAGTCCTTTTTATAATAGCATTTAAATGGATTGCTATTCTTTTTTTCAAAATGCTCTCATTTTGTCACTATATTTTCTTGCAACCATTTTAAGATATGTCCCTGGTCTCTGACATGAACCTGGCTAGAATTTTTAGATATATTTTACCCTGTAACTTATTAGTTTTATCATTCTATAAATGTATTGCTTTTTTAAAAATAAATGGGAACCACACTTAATAAATTTTGATTATCTATACAAGCTGCCAAATAATATACTCTACCTTTACTTATGTTATTACATGTAAAACTTACAACAGCTCTTTGAGGTTTTAGAAACAAATGTGATCTGGATGACACATACTAAGTGGTCAGGCCTTGATTTTTTTTTTTTTTTTAATCTCAGATTTGCTGGATCTTTCTTTTCACTATTCATCATTTCCTTACCAAAATGTATTTTATTGAATCTGATTTTTGCCTTGAGTTGTTCTAGGGAAGATTCAGAAAACTATTTCTGTACCTCCCTTGGTGATATTCATTGATCTTACTGAAGGAGTGACAGCAACTTAATACATTTAAATTGAATTGTTGATGAAATTCATTAAGAACTTAGAGCATGTGAATAAGGAGGTTGTAGTTGAAGTAGTGGCAGAGCTTTCTCCCAGCATCAGAGTGATAAAATGGAGGCTCATAAGTCTAGCTCTTTCCATATTTGTATATGACTAATATTAGCACTAAGGTAATCTGGAGGTATACTGAAAAACGGTCAGCATTACCTGCCTAAGCAGTGCTATTGATGGTTATTTGTTAATATAATCAAGAGGAAAGAAGAAGTCAGAAGTGAGTAACATGAAGTGGGGTTTAGCCTATTTTGTGTATTTGAATATGCCTTAAATATCACCAATCAACTAGATATGCATTCTGCTATTGCAAAATAGAGTTTTCTATTATGTTTTGCTAATGGAAAGATTTACTAAGCAATTAGCAGTGCAAAGATTTTAGAAAGATGATTGAATTATGAGAGAGGGGGAATAGTAAAGACCCATGTATGCACTAAAGGACCATAGCTTACTTATATATTAGAGTTCACTTTATTCTCATCTATGATGGCATAGAGTAAATAAAACCTTTATAAAAACACAGTCAGCCAATAACTTGAGTATTCATTTTCCTTGTAATCACCAAGAAATTCCACAGTACTTTAGAGGTATTTATTTATTACTGTTATTACTAATAGAAATAATTTTGTATAGTTAATAGAAATTGGGCTTACTAAAGAATGCTTATACTAATTTTAGCTAAGATGCTAATTATGTGCTAGGAATTGTAGTGTTTTACATTCAACCAACAACATGACGAGGAAGAAAACTATGAGAATGTTTGGTCATAATCAGTGTGTATTTTTATAGCTAGAATTAAGACAAAAGCATAGGATGACAAAATAGAATACAAATGTTTTATATCCTAACACTGTCAAATACTACATCTCAGAAAAATTGGAAAGGGAATGCTGAGGGCAAGTCGAAGGAAGTGAGTATACTTCAGTAGCTTTATCTTTAGCAGCAAGTATTTATGGAGTATCACTTAAAGCTGACAAACAGTAATTCCACTGAGAAATAAATAAATGAATAATCTGAAAGTTATATTAAAAATGGGACATTTACCTAGTTTCAAAAAACTTATCCACAGACTATTTTTTAATTACAAAAGGGAAAAGAATAATCAGTGTAAAAGCCTAGCAGACTCCATTTTGATCATATAATTAGAGTTAACATTCTCAGGAATGGGACACATTGAAATTGTTAGCTGATAAGAGCACGTAGAAATAATTCTCTTTTTTTTTATTCATAAAACTGGTAGTTTTTTGAGATCATAATTACTTCATAAAAAATTTGGGGCCCATTAAAGGAGACATCTTCCACATTACTAGAAAAGAAAGTCATTTTCACTGCCTTTCATTACAAGCAAAATGAAAGATTTCCTCCACACACACACATAATCAGAAGTAAACTCAAAGTTTTAATGGAGTCCTTCAGAATATATACTTTCTTTGAGTTATAACTATCGCGATTATAAAGTTAAAGACTATGTCTCCAGTACAACACAAAATTACTAAGATAGCCATTTCCTAACTCACTGTTTCCTAATATTGACAGATCAACACAAGTTCTATGGGCCTTTTGTTAAAAATATATGTTCAGGCCCCACATCAGAGCCTTTGGAACACAAAACTAGTGGAATAATGTATATTTCTCTCTGCATAAATAGTGTTCTTGTTGGAAGAAATAGAACTCTGCCCTGGCTATTCAACAGAAAAAGAATTTATTAAAACAATAGGGTAGATTAAAAGTTTGTGTGAGAAAGAGAAAACCAGGCTGTAAGTTTATATAGTTAGGAACGATGCTTAAAATTATCTCATAGGACTGATTTAGAAGTGATACCACTTCTAATGCTGAGGACTAGCTGACACATTGCCGGTGCCAGCCGGCACTACTGTCGAACAGCACCTGAAAGGGGGGTGAGGATTGAGAAAAGAAAAGAGACAGACACAAAGATGGGATCGGGAGGACTGACAGTTCAAGACTGCAATCCTGAGTTTATTTTTCTAAGACTACTTATACATGTTAGTTATGCTAGCGTGTTTGCAAGCCTTTCATTACTTTCTTTATTACAGAGACTCTTGGTTTCAGTTCTCTTATCTGACCTTTAGCCATTCTTTGTTTCAGGACAATCAGTTTGTTAATCACTTAACCTCAGGCAAGAATAGACACTCAGGATCATTTACTCGTGGAATGTCGTGGTTAAGCAAACTCCATTATGATTTTCTCGTTCCTTAAGCTTTAGCTAACTAAGCAAGCAACCTTAAGCAAAGCTAGAAACAATTCCAGTAAAACTAGGGGGGGGTCGAGGTGCTGAGGCAGCTCACTTTGTGAACGCTTGCCTTCTCGGGACTTTGTCAAACCGAGACCGCCCTCGACAACACATTGCAATGCTGATCTTGCCAACAGTAGGCCTTGCTGCCTTGCCTCTGAATGGTAGACAGAGCTTTAGGTGCATGTCATTAGTGAGGCCTAGCTTCTGTGAGCATGCCTCGCCTGCAAGGGAGCATGGGAAAGCAACTTTTTGTCATTTTTTTAACTTCTGTAGAGGGAAGCAGGCCCTGTCTCATAACAGGAAATTTCACAAATAATTCAGAAGAAGCAGCAATATAGAGTGAAGATATATACCATTCTCTGATAGATCTGTGCCTCAAAGTTTTTACACAAAGGTTTTACATTGTACTAGTAATTTGATTGAAAGCCTGATCTACACTAATGAGAATGGCTTCTGTTATAAATTCCAGATTTGCAAATATGTTTTCCTTGCTGCTGGAAAACTGAGCAGTACAGTTTATGTACTCCTCTCTAATTTCTGCTTAATTGCTTTCCTTTTAGTGTTTCTTTTTGTCCATCTCATTTTTTTTAACCTGACCGAGTAAAGCTGAACATTTCCATTTTCTTCATTTTGCCCTGAAACTTTATTAATCTCCAATTCTTCTCAACCCTTTCCTCATCTTCCTCTTCCAATAAATGTCCTTTTACCTTAGGAAAATAGGGTTCCTCTTTCTCTGTTTCCTTTTGAAAAACATAAATGTGGCATCATGGAAAGCACATATATTTTGCAGATAGATCGTAAATTGAATCCCTGTTTTGTCAATTGACCAGTTATATAATTAGCTGATTAAGGACAGTAATTTGAGCAGGTTAGTTTATCTTTGTGAATTTCAATTTCCTTATCTGTAAAAAAAATCTGTAATCCACCTTTATAGAATCAGTCAAAAGTCTAAATGGCTTGACATAACATAGTTACTCAATAAATGTTAATATCTCTCCTGAGTTACAGCTGGTAAACAAGAGATTAGTATGAGTTTTTTTTACCTTATAAGAGTGGGAAATAAATACAAGCAATCATGGTATTAATACCTGCCTTTTATATAACTTGACTTTTGCATAACTTATGTCAGTGTGCCATCAGCTTGTGGCAGTGGTTCATAGTGCTTTGAGGTTTCCTTTAGTATTTCCAGAACTCACTGTCTGCTTCCTCATCGTCATATCTGCTTTGTTCAGATTTATTATTTTGCTTTCTTCCAGTGATATTGCAGTAGTATTAACTTCTCCTTTTTTTTAGTACATAATTTTTAAGTACATGTTGCAACTCAACGTTTTAGCCTAGCTAAGTTTTAGTGGCTTGGTCGCTATTATAAATTAATGATGGGAAAATGTTTTCAATTTCCAAATAATTCTTAAGTTTTTTAAAGATACCCTTGTTAAGTAAACTGGAAATCAAATTTTAAGCTGTTCTACTCCCAAAATATTTAGTGATTTAGTGACTTAGAACTACATTTTTTTCTCTGCCTATCAAAAATTATATCATCGACTATTATTTCAATCAAATATTTCTCTACTAGAGGCCCAGTGCATGCTTTCGTGTACCAATGGAGTCCCTCAGCCTGGCCTGCGCCCTCTCACAATCCAGGTCCCCTTGGGGGATGTTGGAGAACAGGTTTTGGCTCAGTCCTTATAGGGCAGGCTGAGGGACCCTCACTTGTGCACAAATTCGTACACTGGGCCAGTTTTGGCCCAATCCCCACAAGTCAGACCAAGGACCCCACTAGTGCACAAATTGGTGCACCGGGCCGCTAGTATGCATATAAGATCTTTGGTTAATCTCTTCCCACCTTCCCCTTTTTCCTTTCCCTTTGAGATTCATCAGTCTATTCCATGTTTCCATGCCTATTCCATGTTTCCATCAGTCTATTCCATGTTTCTTTGCATTGAGCATCTGCCCCCTGGTGGTCAGTGCATGTCAGAGCTACCAGACATTCGGCCGGTCAGATGATTGGCTGGTCGGATGGTTGCTCAGGCTTTTATTATACAGACTAGAGGCTCAGTGCATGAAATTTGTACACGGGGGGTGTCCCTCAGCCCAGCCTGTATCCTCTCTAATCTGGGACTCTTGAGGAATGTTCGACTGCCCATTTAGGCCTGATCCACTGTGTTGGAGTGATGGTCAATTTGCATATTATTCTTTGATTAGATAGGATAGAGGCCTGGTGTACAGGTGGGGGCCTACGGGGATTTGGGCCTAAGTGGGCAGTTGGACATCTCTCTCACAATCTAGGACTGCTAGCTCCCAACTGCTCACCTGCCTGCCTTTCTGATTGCCCCTAACCACTTCTGCCTGCCAGCCTGATCACCCCCTAACCACTCCCCTGCCAGCCTGATTGATGCCTAACTGCTCCCCTGCCTGCCTTTTTGTCCCTAACTTATCTCTTCTGCAGGCCTGATCACCTCTTAACTGCCCTCCCCTGCAGGCCTGGTCACCCCTAACTGCCCTCCCTTTCAGTTCTGGTCCCTGACAACTGACCCCTCCTACTGGCCATCTTGTGTCCACATGGGGGAGTCATCTTTGACCACATGGGGCAGCCATCTTGTGTGTTGGAGTGACTGTCAATTTGCCTATTATTCTTTTATGAGATAGGATTAGATAGGATAGAGCCCTGGTGCATGGGTGAGGGCTGGCTGGTTTGCCCTGATGGGTGTCCTGGATCAGGGTGGGGGTTCCCTTGGGGTGTGAGGCAACCTGGGCAAGGGGCCTGTGATGGTTTGCAGGCTGGCCACGCCCCTCTGGTGACCTAAGCAGAGGCCCTGGTATCTGGAGTTTATCTTCTATAATTGAAATTTTGTAGCCTTGAGCAGAGTCGAGCCTCCTGCTCACTCTGTGGCTGCAGACATTTTTGTTGGGATTTACTTATAATTGAAATCTTGTAGCCTTAATTGGAGGCCAAGGCAGGCTAGGGCAGGCGGAAAGCTTGGCTTCCTCCATTGCCAGGGAAACGCAAGCCTCCTGCTCTTTTCGTGGCCGCAGCCACCTTGGTTGGGATAATTTGCATATGTGCTCCTGATTGGCTGGTGGGTGTGGCTTATTGGTGTAGCAGAGGTACAGTCAATTTGCATGTTACTCTTATATAGGATTATATAGGATATTATAAAGTGGACATTTCATTTTTACTTTTATCTCCTTTAGTTCTAAATTTTTTATTCTTGTTCTATACAAGTAATGATGCTAGTATTTACTGGAATTGTTTCTTTATGCAGCTCAGTCTTATCCTTTAGTGTCCAAAAGTTTGTGAGGCATTTCTAAGGGATAAAGGCTTTCCCACCTTTATCTATTCACAATGTGAGCTGTTCTAGTGACAAATGAATTCTGGGCAATGAATCGAGAAGGACACAGATGTCAAAGCTGTGAATTTATAAATGGTCTCTTAAGAGCATGTTTTTGTCCAATCAGCGCTTTGTTAATTTCATCTATAAGGAGGAATAATTATTCAATTATGCTTCTATCTGACAAAAATCAAATGACAAATGTGTCAGAATGTGAAGGTAAAGGGTTAGTCAGGATTATGGCAGGTGGCCCAACATTTTAGCCAGCTGTGAGGAAGTGGATATAGAACCAAACACCTATAACACTGATTACAAGTCCTTTATGAATACTCAACAGAACTTACTAACTGAAAGATAATTTCATTTCTAAATTTTAGCAGATATAAAAACTATGGTATTTCTGTACTTTTGTGAAATGTGATTAGCTTGAAATATGATTAGCTCAGCATTAGAAAAAGTAAAAACATATTCCTCTTTAGATTATTTTTTTATCATTCTTTATAATTTTTAAAACTTTAAAAATTACTTTTAGTGAACTACCATTTTTTCCTTATGAAAAACTTACCCTTAATTCTCAGTAGTATTAATTATTAGTACACTAGAGGTCTGGTGCACAAAATTTGTGCACAGGGTCCCTAGGCCTGGCCAGCGATCAGGGCTAATCTGTGAGGCAACTGGCAGGACAGTCAGGGGGCCCCCACTGGCACCTGCCTTGGCTGGCCTGGCACCACCCACTTGCCAGCCCTGCTCCCATCGCCTGCTGCCAGTCACCTCCCCTGCAGTGCAACAGGCAGGGCTTGAGGGCTGGGGGTAGCTCCTGCATTGAGTGTCTGCCCCCTGGTGGTCAGTGCGCATCATAGCAATTAGTTGTTCCTCCAGTGGTTCTGCTGTTCAGTTGATTTGCATATTAGGCCTTTATTATATAAGATTATATTGCTTAATAGATACAAAGCCAGAAGTTAGCATACTTTTTCTACCAAAGGCAGATAGTAAATATTCTCAGTTTTACTAGCATAGGCCACACAGTTTCGTCCCAACTACTCAGCTTTACCGCAGTAACAGCCATAGACCATGGCAGTATTTCAATTAAACCTGTTTATAAAAACAGGCAGTGGGCTGAATTTGACCCATGGCCTGTCATTTGCCATCTCCTGGTAAAGAGATTGATGATATTTTTTAAATTTCACTAAGATTTAAAATACTATTTATTCTACAGTAGAAGGACTCTATGAACCATGTTAAGTAAATTGAATGTGCACTCCATAGGATATTCAATTCCCATAGATTGCAGGGTGAGTGGCACTCTCTGAAGTAGTACAATATGATGGCCCTGATACCTCCCTCATCCATTTCTCTATATCAGAGGCATCTATACCTGGCCTGCTGCCTATTTTTATAGATAGTGTTTTATTGGAACATAGCCATGCTCATTTATATATGTACTAGATGCACAAAAATTCATGCATTGGGTGGGAGGGGGGTGTCCCTCAGCCTGGCCTGCACCCTCTCACAGTGTGGGAGTGCTCAGGGGATGTCTCTTTCTGTGGGAGGCCACGAGGTGGACTCCTGATTGCCTCTCCACCATTGCTGGTTGCTCCTGCCCCCCTCTCCACCCCCATCACTGTTCCCTCCCTCTGCCGAATGCCTACTGGCACATACCTGGGCGGGCTTGGCACCCCCTGCTTTCTGGCCCTCCCCTTCTCCCCCCCCCCCCCCCCAACCAGTCAATCTGCCATTCGGTTGATTTGCATATTACACTTCTATTATATAGGATTATTATATAGGATTGTCTGTAGCTGCTTTAGCAACATAATGTGGCTACTATTATTATTGTCATACTGAGTCCCAGGAAGGATGCATAAAGAAGTTTCCAAATATCTAAAGTTGCTTCGGAATACTGTTTCTTCAGTGTTTCTCATCTTAAAAGATCTGGTGTAAAAAACTAAACATACTTTCATGTATCTGATTGTACTAAGCCAGCACAGCCAAGGGTTCAGCCAGCCTGAGGGAGGGCCAGCAGAGGATGAAGAAAAGACAGAGAATAAGCTGGGTCTAGGTGGATCATCTGTGCCTGGCCTAGACCACAGAACAGATCCAGACTGCAAGCTGATGCTTTATTTCATAGCCAGTAGTAAACAAGGTAGTGGTCACTATAGTTACAATGTTCTTGTGAGTTTCACTTGTTTTGACAGCACTTGCTGCACCTCCCACAGCCCATTAGCCACCCAAGAAAGAGCTAGGGAGCAGTCACACGATCAAGCTTAATTATGCTAGAGGGCTGTACCCTCTAAGCTAGGACTTGCTTGCAGCTTTGCCAGCAGGTCAGTCCAAGGCTTAACCCTATAACCACTCCCTACAGCTGATATTCTTGTTCAAATCTTTGAAGAATTTGTATCAATCCAAAATTTAAGCACAGGCAAGAGGAGGAGAATAGAAGTATCTGACTTTACATGGAAGTAGAGTCTAGCCCAGGTCTCATATCTGCCTGACAGGCCTCCATAGGGAGGACTGGAGAAACTTCTTATCAATGGCACAGCACCAAGTATTGATTCTTGGAGTCTCACATGTCAGGTGTGGGAGAAGCAATTGCTTTGATGCCAGAAGATTTTATCACGGGCTTTATTTGGAAGATAATTTAGTGCTGTTGTCATTGAATAATAAAATTCCTAAGGCTGTGGATAGAAACAAAGTTTGGGAGAAAGTTATTTCTCTACTGCTTAAGTCTGAAGGCTAAGTGATAGCGATGAAATTACTTCTTTTGTACATTTCTTTGGTACATATGTACTTGCTTTCAATTTGTTGTTATAAGAAAATGTGATTTATATTTTAATTCATGATAATATGGTGATAATTCATGTTGATACATTTGAAGGACAAAGTTCATTTTTTTATTAGTAAAAAAAATCAGTATTATTTTAAAACTAGAATCCCAGTGCACAAAATTCGTGCACAGGGTTGGGGGTGTCCCTCAGCCTAGTCTTCACCCTCTTCAATCTGGAACTGCTCGAGGGATGTCTGACTGCCCGTTTAGGCCCGATCCTAATTGGGCCTAAACGAACAGTCAGACATCCCTCTCACAATTCAGTACTGCTGGCTCCCAACTGCTCGCCTGCCTGCCTTCCTGATTGCCCCTAACAGCTTCTGCCTGTCAACCTGATCACCCCCTAACCAGTCCCTGCCAGCCTGATTGATGTCTAACTGCTCCCCTGCCAGCCTGTTTGCCCCTAACTGCCTCCCCTGCAGACCTGGTACCCCCCAACTGCTCTCTTCTGCAGGCTTGGGTTCCCCCTCCCCCAACTGCCCTTCCCTGCAGGCCCAGTCACCCCCAACTTCTCTCCTCTGCTGGCCTGGTCACCCCTAACTGCCCTCCCCTGCAGACTTGATTGCCCCCAACTGCCCTCCCTTGCAGGCCTAGTCCCTGCCAACTGCCCTCCCATGCTGGCCTGATTGGCCACAACTGCCCTCCCTTGCAGGCCTGGTCCCTGCCAACTGCCCTTCCCTGCTGGCCATCTCATAGTGGCCATCTTGTGTCCACTTGGAGACAGGATCTTGGACAACATGGGGGCAGCCACCTTGTGTGTTGGAGTGATGGTCAGTCTGCATATTACTCTTTTATTAGCTAGGATAGAGGCCTGATTCATGGGTGGGGGCCAGCTCATTTGTCCTGAAGTGTGTCCTGGATCAGGGTGAAGGTTCCCTTGGGGCATGGGACAGCCTGGGCAAGGGGCCTGTGATGGTTTGCAGACCAGTCACGCCCCCCAGGGGCCCAAGCAGAGGCCCTGGTATCTGGGATTTATTTATCTTCTACAATTGCAACTTTGTAGCCTGAAGTGGAGCCAAGCCTCCTGGTGGCAGCCATTTCTGTTAGGATTTATTTATCTTCTGTAATTGAAACTTTGTAGCCTTAAGCGGAGGCCTAGGCCTGCCAGTGTATGTGGAAAGCTTGGCTTCCTCCATCACTGGGGAAACCTAAGCTTCCCTCCTGCTCATTCCATGGCTGAAGCCATCTTGGTTGGGGTTAATTTACATACTTGCTCCTGATTGGCTTGTGGGTGTGGCTTGTAGGTATAGTGGAGTGATGGTTAATTTGCATATAACTCTTTTATTAGATAGGAAGTTTGTTATAAAGTTTTATTCTTGTTATTAGAGAAGAGTTTCTTCCTGAATCACTCTCTTAATGCTCTTAACACTTGTTTTCCTCTTACTCCTGTGGCTCCAGGTTCTCAGCCATTTCTTCTTAACATCCTTTTCTTCTACACATCTGTTAAATTCTGGTACTCATCCTGTATTTTCCTTGGGGACCTCATGAGCTCCCATAACTTAATTTCTATTTATATGCTTATGGTCCCAAATTTATATCTTGAGCCCAGATCATTTCTTTTGAATTTCAGATCTGCTATATTCAGCTGCTTAGTGGATATTTTTAACCATTTGTCTCATAAGCATTAAACTCTTCTATTTCTCTTGAATCTGCCCTTATTTATTCCATATTATAATGATTAGTACCACATTCTGCCCAGTTATAAAGCTAAAAACTGTCATCCTTGACTCTTTCCTCTTCCTCACTGCCATAGCCAGCCAGTCTTACAATCCTATGAATTCAACCTCCTAAATATTCCTTGAATATATCCCCTCAGTGACATGAGGTGGTCTTCTACATAACTATAATATTCTATCACATGAAGTTTTAAGATATTAACTTTTAAAATGATTTGTCCCTCTCTGCATGTTTCAAAACTGTATGTAAAGACCTAGTACCTTTTTAATGTCAGCATAAGGGATAAATATGTCCATTTCAGGATTATCTAATTATGCCATTCTCTTTTATAATAGCAGCCCATTGGTGAAATCCTTATTTTAATCTTACCATCACAATGATGGAAATCTTTTTCTTTTTTTTTAAGGGAGCTACACAATGGAACTTGGTTATTTTCCATGAGCTACACCTTCATAAATCCCCCACTGCTAGTAATCAGTTGCTAGTGAGCCATACTGATGAACTTGATACATATATTTAGCCTTTTACAATTCTGTTTTATAATTAAGGGCGATAATGCTAAATTGTTGGATATTTTATTTCTTGCAGTCTACCCTGATATTTGCACTATCAGCCTTTTGGCAGTAAGTGATGTGAATAAACATGCTGATAGAATTGCTTTTTGGGATGATGTCTATGGCTTCAACATGTCCTGCATGAAGAAAGCAGTTATTCCAGAAGCTGTTGTGGAAGTTTTAGATCCAAAGACTCTAATTTCAGATGCTTGTAGTATTAAGGTAAGTGTTTTATCAATTTTATTTTCTTTAATAGTATTGCCACATTTCTTAGTTTTCACTTCTGATTTCAGTATTTGAAATTAATGTTGATTTTATATGTGAGATTTCAAACAGTAATCTTTCTATTTTAATCAATCTAAAATAGTCGTCGGCAAACTGCGGTGACTCGTGAGCCACAGTTTGCCGCTCTGTTGACTAATGAGTTTGCTGACCAGTGGGATAGGGGTTTAATCACAATGAACAACAACAGCCTGTAATTATTGGAATAAACAACTTAAAGTCATAATATTTACCAGTTGACTATATCATCCCTTTGAAATCACTTATCTTGATATATTGAAGTTTCTTATACTCCGGGGGCTGAGTGATTTACTTTTGACTTAGTGAAGGTGAAAAGTCCTGTCCTGCTATATAGTCATTCTGCTTCATCACCACCTCCTGGCTTTATTCTGGTTTTCCTTTAATAGTCAAATAATTCATTCATATCATATATTCTACTCAATTTAGCTTGTCCTATCTCTTGTAGAATAAGTACAGTGAATTTGTCCATTGAACTAAACTATGTTCATAATGTCCAGTTAATTTCTTTCGTGTTTTAATACCTTATCTTTCACCTTGTAAATATCCAGTTTTATGAATTTTGCTATGTCAAACTTACATGGGTTGAGTAATAACATATTGCTTTTCTTAAAATGCCTTAATTTGTTTCAATTAAATATTGATTGTTTAGTGTTTGGTTCAAACATTGTTTCCTCTTTTTACACTATTACTTTCATAACATCAATAATTGTTTTCTACATAAAGAAGATATTCAGTAAATGTTTATTAATTCTCTTAGATGAATGAAGTATTTAAAATTAGAATAGAATAATAAACATGTAAAGTTTTTCAATAAGAGCAAGCTTATTAAAATTGCATTCAGCTTTTCAGAAAAAAATATAGCCTACTTCATCATTATAGGACTGTTTAGTGCTCTGGTACTGATAGTAAGGGATTTATTTGAATTCTTAGGCTCAGGTTAGGAATGTACAATTATAGCCAACTCAGCCTAAGGCTGAGCATAAGGAAGAGGATTATGTGGGGGAGGGGAGGGCTAATTTCTCTCCCTAGTGATCTCTTTGCTTAAGTGCCAAAAATGCTATGAATAAATAGTGGAAAAACAAAATTTTGGACTGAAAGATGAAGGTGTTTAAAAAGTATACCCTTTCTCTTTTTTAAACATTAATCAGTTGTTTGTTTGTTTGTTTAGGTAAATACAGTTTATTCTATGCTCCCAATCCCCCTATAAATAAAAGGCAGCCACTTTGCAACTTTTAAATTTTCTAAAACTAACTAAAATAGAGTAATGGTTCAGGTATTTAATCACATGAATTGTGTCTACTGTGTTATAATCTCATGTAAAGTCAATTGTTAACAATCTTACAACATACTCTGGTCACACTACTATAACTGATATCATCTACTCCATAATAAAGTGGAAAAGGACTTGAACCAGGGAAGATTGGGAAAGTGAGAATATTTGACTTTTTTTTAGTTGAATCTTCATAATTGGTTTGCTAATATCTAACAAACTTACCTTCAACTGCCATTACAAAATGAATTCTAAATCACTCTGTTCTTTTTATTAGTACTTTAGGCCCGGTGCATGAATTTGTGCACCAGTGGAGTCCCTTAGCCTGGCCTGAAGAATTGGGCTGAAACTGGCTCTCTGACATCCCCCAAAGGGTCCTGGATTGTGAGAGGGTGCAGGCCAGGCCAAGGGACCTCACCGGTGCATAATCGGGGCGGCGGGTGGGAGATGCAGGAGGTTGGCCAGCAAAGTAGGGACCATAGGAAAGCTCCAGAGTATGTACAATATGTTTCACTCAGTCCCAGTCAGCTGGACCCCAGCAACAAGCTAACTTACTGGTTGCAGCATCTACCCCCTTGAGGTCAATGCATGTCATAGCGAGCAGTTGAATAACCTTATTATATCATTAGCATATTATGCTTTGATTTGTTGAATGGCCTACTGGACAACCGGACACTTAGCATATTAGGCTTTCATTATATAAGATATGTTTTCAAGTTGGCATTTCCTATAAGAAATGACTGTTATCACACAATTTCTAGCAAATGTATTGCACTAGTGGTATACACAATTTTAATTGGAAAATACTTTATATTTGAAAGTACTTTATTATGTCTTAGAAAAATCTTGACCACATTAGAGTCATGATTTGAGTCACTATACTATTCTTACAAAAAAGTCTAAGTGAATAATACTAATGTGATTTTTTTTTTAAATGAACTAGGTGATAGTGCTAGTAACCCTTAAGTTTGGAAACAATCCCAAAAGTGGGGTGTAAATGATTAAAGTTGCAAAACATCAGTTTACTATAATCCTTTTTGCACAAAAGAAAGTATTTATCTGTGTTTTTGTTTTGTTTTGTTTTTATTATTATTACTAAATTATTTTCTCCACTCTTTTAATGGGTAGCATATAGATTGCCATAAAACATCCATCTCAGATTTGGAATTTTCTTCAGATTTCACCCTGAAAATCACAAAGACATCCTTGTGCACGGTAAGTTATTTAATTTGACTTTTGTGAATATCACCAGCAGTGCAGTTGACTGTCAAGCTAATGAATTAATTGCCACTCTTGTGATAAATGAAAAATATTATTGCCTTTGACAGTCTATCTTTGCCTTGGTTAAGCTGTTGAATAGATCTGTTTTAATAGGCCAGTAGACTTCAAAAAAGTTAGTTTAGTTCAGAAGAGAAAGTATTAGGAAATAACATTTACATAATGATTTTTCTTTATAAATTAGTCATTATTACCTACTAGAGTCCTGGTGCACGAAATTCGTGCACAGGGGTGGGGGTTCTTCAGCCTGGCTTGCAATCCGGGACCCCTTGTTTAAAATCCCTAGGCCTGGCCGGCGATCAGGAACTATTGGGGCTTTTCTTCCTCCATCTTCCAGCAGCTGGCCCTAACCCCACTGCTGCCACTGCTTACCATCTGTGTGGCACTGTCCCCCACCCCCATCACCAGTTGCCTTCCTCTTCAGGCGTGGGGTACGATTGCTTGGCTGGCCTGGGCCTCCCTCTTCAGAGCAATTGCTGGCCGGCCCTGCAGATCCACAGTGTGGCTGGCCAGTGGCCTTGTCCTCCCTCTGTGGGGTGATTGATTGTGGGGCCCCAGATCAATTGCCCTGCAGAAGGAGGCCTTGCCCACCCAGCTGGGGTTCTGCAATCAATCACTGTGCATAGTATGACCTGGGCCTCCCTCTTTGGGGCGATAGATTGTGGAGCCTCCATATTAATCACTCAGCAGAGGATGGCCTGGGTTTCCCTCTGTGGGGCAATTGTGGGGCAATGGCAGGCTCCCTGACCAATCACATCACACCCTCCTTGGCTGGCCTGGTACCAGTGCGTGTCATAGTGTGGTCATCCGGACGGTCGTTCTGCTGTTTGGTTGTTCGGTATATTTGCATATTATGCATCATATAATTAATTGAAAGCACTCTATCTTCATAGATCAGAGTTCATGTCCTGGTCCTCCCAATAACTCTTAACTCTAAATTGAGATGGAAGTAAAATATTGTTAGGTACAACATTTTATTTTTATGTGTGAAAAATAAAGAAACTGATAGTTTCTCTTTATTTAAAAAAGCAACCTGGTATAATAAGGAAAGTATTGGCTTAAGAAAAGGTACATCTGACCGGCCAGCTTGGCTCAGTGGTTGAGTGTCATTTATATCATTTAAAAAATACTAAATATATCTTCAGTAGTTAAAATTTTTATTGAAAACTGCATTGTTAGAATCTGTGTAAACAGATTATGGTCGTGTTAACTTTGACTCCTCAATCGATTATTTTAAATATTTTGTTCAGATTGGCATACAAAAGAGTTATGGCTGACTTTAAAATAATTTCGGTTCATTTTGATCCAATAATTTTATATCTAAATAAGTTTGACAGTGTGCTTTGATATTTTGAGAAGTTCTTTATGTTTAAGTTTGTTTTACAGTTTTTAAAAGTTAAATATCTAGATCCCAGATTTATAATTTTGGGTTACCCATTATAGTTATTTATTTAATTGATGAAAAGCAAAATTTTATCCTTTTTTAAAATTTTTCCCAGATTTTCTACTGCTTTCAGTAATTGAAATATGATCAACTGAAATTACAGAATAAAGGTTTTGACTCCTAAACTTACTCTGATTTGATGTTAGTAATAGTAATCTTTATGAGTTAAAAAAGACTTCTTGATTAATAACAACTGACCAATCCTGTAAGGGAATTCCTACATAGAAATTAGTTGTCATATCACCCACTATTATTAAATAATATTATTTCAAATCTACTTTCAGTACCTTCACAAATATAAAACTGTAGTGAAGACTTTTAAGCACTGTTTTTAGTTATGTATGTTTTTGAAATTTATATAGACAGATGAGTTTATTGAGTTTCATTGATAAGTTCTTTATTTTTGGAGTATTGGTCAGGGTTCTTAGTTTCAGACAAGAGTCCAAATTGGCTTATTTAAGCAGAGAGGGATTTATTTACTAAAGAGAATGAGATAATTTCCAGACATATTGGGAGAGCTAAAGGAAAGGATTATATTTTAAATTTCTAGAAACAACTAGAACTACACCATAGCACTAGCCTGCTACCAAGCTACCAACTCTAATGCTCCTGACCCACTCAGTAAGTGGTAGCCATCACTGACAACCCCAGATGAATAAAATTCTACTACCATCCTGTTCTTCCCCTATCGACTCAGGCTGTCTAGTTCCTCCTCTCACACATCTTCATTTAGCACATCTGCATGGCTGAGCCTAGGTTGTGTTGTACCCTGGATATCAATATGTCTTGGAAAGTAGTTTTAGCTATAATAGTGTTGTGTTTTAATAGTAGATAGAGTACAAGAACCTTTAGGTTAAAAAATTGTATTTATCTTTCAATGATCTTAGTTTTATTCTGAAAGAGGAAAATAGAAACAAAACCAAAAAATGAAGTGTGTTTAATCCAAAGATTATAAAATATTTTATATTGAAGAATAACATATCAGATAGGTACTTGCTGCATTTGTCCCTATACAGAGTTCCATAAAAAAAAGAATCAGAAACAAAGTTATCTTATAGCTGTAAAGAACCTTTTATATTTACACTAGAGGCTCAATGCACAAAATTTGTGCAAGGGCCTTGACCCAGACCCCCGCCTGCCACTGCTGCAGCCAGGGGCCTCTGCTGTGGCCCCCGCCCGCTGCAGCTTTGTCCAGAAGGAAGGATGTCTGGTCCAATTAGCATATTATGCTTTTATTATTATGGATTTTTATTTCTAACTTGTCTGAATGGTTTTAGTTAAAAAAAACTCTGGAAATGAGTCAGGCTTATTAAGGTTTGGGAGGAAGTAGCAGGAAGTGGGGAGTAGATTTGTATATGTCTGATTACTGCTGAATAACTCACATTGAGAGGAGTGTATAGTTTCAAACCATATTTATTGGATGCATGCCAGGCAATGACTATGTAAATTTTAGTAATAAACAGTTAGTGTTAACTCTTCTAAGATTATTCTGTGAAGTATTTAGTCAATATAAATTGTCTTCCCATGGTGATAATATCTCAGAGTTATTGATTCTTGCATATTAGGCAATGTGCTAATCACTTTAAAAGCATTATTTCATTTAATCCTCATAATAACTATGAAATGGATACTAATATTACTCCTCATTTTATGGGTGAAGAAAAAAATCACTGTAAAGTTTTACTTGTGAAATATTCTTACTCTTTTTTGACCAAAACAAACCTTTTTGGTGGAATGTACAAATTTCAAAGGAGCATAAAGTAATGTTATGAATGAGATTTTCTAGGTGTGGAAAAAATGAGGTTGCAAATTACATTTAAAACAAACTTGAAAAATTTTACTGTTGGCCAATAGTCTAGCAGTTGTTGGAAGGGAAAAGGAAAGAGAATGTGTTCTTCCTCAGCGCTAGGACTGACAGATTTATCTGATAAAATAAGTCACATATCCTCTTTGTAGCAGAGAAAAGTAGACCTTGATTTTTTTTTTCTCTTTACACTTTCAGAGTTATTTGGTTAAGCATCTACATTTTCTTAGAAATTTCCTTTCCTTCCCAGCATGCTTACTCTAATGTGAGCCTGACATGAATAGAAGTTTGGCGCCTAATGCTTTTAATATATTTTCATCATCTGTGAAAATATCCACCTATATCCACTCCAGCTATTTTGTTCTTTGAGGTGGTGCCAACTCCTTACACTTTTTCTTTACAGCTGTCTGCAGCTAGTTATTATGCAAGCTTACTCTCTAAGCCTACTTTTGAATGATGGATTATTCCCCCGGTTATTTGGGAATAATTCATAACAAAGGTATTAAAAGGGATGAGTGCCTAATTGGAACATTTTTTTCTCCTATTAGTTAGAAGAATTAGTGAAAATACTAAAAATAAAAACAATGCCTGGTAAAGCTGGAGGAACTTACTTTGGGAAGGAAGCAGTGTGGTTTTCTTAGATGGAGTGAAGAAAGAAGTATCCAGTTTTGTGTTGCTAAATACAAACCTTCAAATGTATGAAATGGTTTTTTTCTTGGGCTTGCAACTTGAATGCATGGCTTAAAAATAAGAGGGACAATGTCTCTGAGTTGCTAAGGCTATTTTGAGTATATACATAACCATTTATTTCTTAACGGGATTCTAAATTTGTGGCTTAATTAAAATATTAGAGAAAATTGGATTTTTCAAATTAGCAAGATGCTAAGAACACCCCCGTTGCATTTAATTTCAATAGCATGTGTGCTATAGACTAATAGTGTTTTTAGGTGACTTTCTGAAGCTTATTAGAATCTTTAATGATGTCCCTCACCAGCACAGACACAGAAACACACACATAGATCCACCAAAGAAGAAATTTGTTAGCATTCTTAATTTAATGTTGTACATTAACAAACTTTATGTTAACGTGATATTTATATGTACGTCTTGAATTTGGTTGTCTCTAATGGTTAAAGGCTAATCTTCCAATGAATATTAGTAACACATACATAGTAATCTCTGAGCATTTTTTACTGTATTATACTAGAGGCCTGGTGCATGAAATTTGTGTACTGGGGGAGGGGGTGTCCCTCAGCCCAGCCTGCATCCTTTCCAATCTGGGGCCCCTCAGGGGATGTCCAACTGCCACAAGGATCGGACCTAAACCGGCAGTCGGACATCCCTCTCACAATCTGGTACTGCTGGCTCCTAACCACTCGCCTGCCTGTCTGCCTGATTGCCCCTAACTGCTTCTGCCTGCCAGCCTGATCACCCCCTAACTGATACCCTGCCGGCCTGATTGACACCTAACTGCTTCCCTGCCGGCCCTATTGTCCTCAACTGCCCTCCCCTGCCAGCCTGGTCACCCATAATGGCCTTCCCCTGCTGGCCATCTTGTGGCAGCCATCTTGTGGCAGCCATCTTGTAACAACATGGGGGCAGCCCTCTGGTGATGACATGAGGGTGTGAGGGCCACCTAGACTTTTATTAGTATAGATTTCACCTTTGCTTTTATGGTGATGTATGAAGGTTTAGTTAGCAACTGCTTTTGTCATATTAGCCTGCCTAACCTCACAGTAAATGAACAATAAGCCCATTATTTCAATGGAAAGTTTATAGGTTTTCAAAAGGAAATGATTTAAGACTATACAGTTTGAAACTAACATGTTTTATCTTGTGAATTCTAATTTATTTTTAATGTCATCTCTGTAATTGTATAATGTTCTCTTTATGTTCCATCAGCATTTATATTAGCATCTATTTAAGCTTTATTAAGCTTTATTAAGACAGAGACAAGCATCCTTTTTTATAATCCTAGGTATATATTAAATAGCTTTTCATACTGCCTTTTCTAGAACAAGTAAGTTGTTCACCTTAAAAATGAAAACATTTAAGAGAGTTTTATCAGGTTATACGCTCATGTACATCTATACTATAAAAACCCAGTGGCCCTAACGCTGTAATGACCAAAGACCGGTCGTCACTAGGAGACGATGTGCACGACGAGGCATGCACAGGTGGGCAGGGACTTGAAGCTGCATCTTGCGGTGCTGGTGGGACTTGATGCTGGGTTCCGAGGTGCCAATGGGACTTGACTCTGGGTCCCTGGCACACTGGGTCTGGGTCTCTCCCAATTTCACATGCTGGACCCCTAGTAAATAACTTTGGCATGTAAAGAATCTTATTTGTTATATTATCTCTTAAAGCAATCATTTTTATATCTTAACTTCATTGTATTTTATTTCAGTCTACCTTTAACATGCATTGGAATAATGACTGACACAGCAATGTTCAGTTTGTATAAACTTTCATTAATATGTTTTTAAACCTTACTTAAAAAAGAATATTATTTTTCTTAGGCATTTTTCTTTTACTACAGTTGTTAAAGATGAACCAATGAATTAAAAAAAAACACGAGACTTAAAAACAATTTTTCTAAAACTGTTTTAAATTGATTTTTAAATTATAGTTAGCATAGAGTATATTAGTTTCAGATGGACAACATAGTGATTAGTCATTTACATACCTTATGAATAGAAGTTATTTTTAATTAAATCTTTATTATTCAGATTATTACATTTGTTACTCTTTTTTCTCCTCTATAGCTCCCCTCCACTCAGCTCCCACCCTTCCCTCTACCCTTACCTCCCTCCCATTGACCACATCCATAGGTGTATGATTTTTGTCCAGTCTCTCCTTGTAGACCCTACACCCCTTTCCCCCTGTGAATTATCAGTCCACTCCCTTTCTGTGCTCCTGATTCTATTATATTCACCAGTTTATTCTGTTGATCAAATTTTTAATTCACTTAATTTATAGATTCACTTGTTGATAGATGTGTATTTGTTCATAATTTTTTATCTTTTACCTTTTTCTACTTCTTCTTCTAAAAGAGTTCCTTTCAGCATTTCATATAATACTGGTTTGGAATTGATGAACTCCTTTAGCTTTTTCTTACCTGTGAAGCTCTTTATCTGCCCTTCAATTCTGAATGATAGCTTTGCTGGATAGATTATTCTTGGTTGTAGGTTCTTGCTATTCATCACATTGAATATTTCTTGCCACTTCCGCCTGGCCTGCATCGTTTCTGTTGAGAAATCAGCTGACAGTCGTATGGGTGCTCCCTTGTAGGTAATGAACTGTTTTTCTCTTGCTGCTTTTAATATTCTCTCTTTGTCTTTTGCTCTTGGTATTTTAATGATGATGTGTCTTGGTGTAGTCCTCTTTGGATTCCTTTTATATTGGGTTCTGTGTGCTTCCTGGACTTGTGAGTCTATTTCTTTTACCAGATGTGGGAAGTTTTCAGTCATTATTTCTTTAAATAGGTTTTCAGTATCTTGCTCTCTCTCTTCTGGCACCCCTACAATTCTGATGTTGGTACGCTTGAAACTGTCCCAGAGGCTCCTTACATTATCTTCACATTTTTGGATTCTTTTCTCTTCTTGCTTTTGCAGTTGAGTGTTTTCTGATTCTTTATATTTCAAATTTTTGACTTGATTCTTGCCTTTCTCTAGTCTGCTGTTAGAACTCTATAATATTTTTTATTCAGTCAATGTATGTTTAATTTCTAGTTGCTCCTTTTTCATCTCTAGTTGGTCCTTTTTTATCTCTAGTTGGTCCTTTTTCATCTCTACTTGGTCCTTTTTCATCTCTAGTTGGTCCTTTTTCATCTCCTCTTGGGACTCGCTAACTTTATTCAACTTTTCTAGGATATTCTTGAAAAACTTTATAAGCATGGTTTTGAACTCAACATAGAGTCATTTGTTTGACTCCATTTCTTTTGTTTGTGATCCCTTCCCTTGTCTCGGCATTTTCACTACGACGGGAGAACTTCTGTGTTGGATTCAGCCTTATGATACCAGAGTTGCAAAACCACAAAAGCCTCTCTGTTGAGCTTGGGATGGGTGGAGTCTCAGGACTTAAGGGACCACCTTGCCTTCTACTCGGCCCCGCCCTCCACAGCTCCTGAGTCTCACATGACTGGGTAATCACTGGAGTAGTCCCTGTGAGTGCTCTCTCTCCCAGTGCCTCTAGACTGCTGCCCCTCTGACTCCCCTGCGCTCCAGGACCATATGAGTCTGGGTCCCCAGGGTTTCGCCCGAAACTGGGGTTTAGTGGAGTTAGACGTGGCACAGTTGGGAGGGTCTGTCTCCCGCCCACTCGTGAAAGCCAGCGGCACAATCAGCAGTTGGTCCTCTGCGCGCAGTGCCGTGTGCTCCACCAGACTTCTGATCTTTTGTGACTCCCCTAAATTTCTGTGCACTTCTCCCTTTTCGCAGTCCAAACTCCCCCGCATGAGTTTCGGCTGGATCTGGCATTTAATGTCATAGGATAAGGGATTCAATGCCTTTAAGAGTCTCTGTCTCCTTCCCACCAGAGAAAGCCAGCCTGGGTTCTCCGGCACCTGCCCTCTCCATGCGCGCACCTCCGTACCTTAGCTTTTTGCAGCTCCTCTGGGTCTCTGTGAGCCCCTCTCTTTCCTTCTAATTGTAGAATTTCTACCCAGCCAGCTTTCCTGTGGTTCTGGATGATGTCCGATCTGTCTTTTAGTTGTAGTTTTGAAATTGTTGTGCGAGGCAGCAGTGTAGGTGTTTACCTATGCCGCCATCTTGGATTCTCCCTGAATAGAAGTTTTTTATATTTGTACTTAAAAACCTCTTACAGTAAACTTTTATTTTAGATTCTACTCAGAAATATTAGTAGAGTGGCATTTGACTTACTTAATTTTTTATTGCAACTTTTAAATTTTGTATATTAATATTTCAGTTTGTTAAATATTAAATGCTGGCTATGTGCCTGGTCTGAAATCTGTGGATGAATGCACACACACAAAAGAAACATAAAACCTATTCTTGTCTTGAAAAGGCATTTAATTGAGAGGAAGGAGTTAGTTGCTAGGATCATATCAGTATAAATATAATGATATGAAGATATATATATATATATATGTTGGTCTGGACTGGGAGCACAGAAAAGAGGTATTTTCTGGAGGAAAAATTAGTTTGTCATAAATTTTATAGCCAATATTCCATGAAGAAGAAAAAAAAATTTACTCTTCTTTATTCCTTCAAAAAAATATTTTATTTTAAACAAGCCTGGTTTTATTTCAAACACAGAAGCCTAATTTATATGTAAGGAAAGGCCATTTAATAATTGCACTTTCGTATAATTTCAATTCATCTGTTTTTTAATTCACTGTTATTTTCCTTTTTTTAAATAAACTAAAAGCCCGGTGAATGAAAATTCATGCACTGGAGGGGGGTTCCCTCATCCTGGCCTGCTCCCTCTCACAGTCCAGGAGTCCTCAGGGGTGGGAGGCGACCCAGCATCAGGGGAAGGCAACACTCCATCACACCTCTGCTGCTGCCACTGCCAACAGTGCAAGCCTCTTCATGCCCTGGTTACCTGCACCTTGGGCTGGCCCTGGGGGGTTGGGGCATTGAGGGGACTGGGGGATTCTGGAGGCAGGCAGACAGAGCAGCTGAGGGGACTGGGTGCTGCCACCTTTGAGGGTGTGGCAGTCAATTAGCATATTCCTCTTTATTGTCTCTGGGTGCCACCATCTTTGAAGGTGGGAAATTAGCATATTCTCTTCTAATTGGCTGTGGGTGCTGCCATCTTTGAGGGTGGGACAGTCAGTTAGTATATTTCCTCCTTATTGGCTGTGGGCATTGCCATCTTTGTGATGATGTGAGTGTCAATTAGTATATTCTCTATTAGATAGGATGTTTTGATTGATTTTACAAAGAGGAAGGGAGAGGGAGAGAGACAAAAGAATCATCTATTGGTTGCCTATTGCACAACCCCTATTGGATATCAAGTGCAACTGGGGCACGTGCCCTGACTAGGAATTGAATTGTGACCTCATGGTTCATAGGTTGATGTTCAACAACTGAGCCATACCATCTAGGCTCACTGTTGTTTTCTTAAATCTGCATTCTTTCTGTTTTGATAAATTCTTTTTTTATTTGAGAGCCAATAAACATTTTTAATACTACATTTTTTAGTTCCAGGATTTCTATTTCAATTTTTTGAGTTATCATTTTTTTCATAATTTTAGCTAATTATATAAATTTTTAAAAATCTATATTCCTTAATATGTTTATAATAATTTTTTAGGGTCTCTTTACCAATTCCCCGAGCTATCTGTAAGACTACTTCTTTTACTTATGGGCAATATGTTTTGTTTTTGTAATTTTATATTTTATGCTAGACATTGTATAAAAGACTAATATAAAAGACTAGTACAGACTACAGTAGTTCATATATTCCCCTACAAGAGCCTGAACTCACCTGCTGGGTAGGTAGGATGAGGGGCTGATTCTTTTATCTAAACTGAAGTTGAGTTTGGTCAGAGCTTTGTACCACTGTTAGTTTCCAGTATCTTGAGCTCAAGATTAGACCTCTTTCTCTTGCCAATTCAAATTTTTAGTGATTCCTTATTTATAGTACTCTTTGTTTTCATTTTACTATTTCATTAAGCTTTAAAATTTTCTAATGGCTTAAGAAACAATGAAAACGAGCCTATTTCTTTGCAGTGATTTTCCTTAAGTCTTCTTTCAAGGCTTTTAGAAAATCTCTGTTAGTAGAAACCTACTAATTGCAAATTCATTCTTGAGTATTAAATCAGTTGTTAGTACTTTGGAGTGTACATTGACCTAATTTTGACCTTGCAAAGCTAATCAGTTAAAGAAACTAATTATTAAATCACATCTGTGCTGCTTAGAAATAGTAAGACTTGTCTTGAACTTGCATCATAGATTTTAGTGGGACATCTGGTATATATTTCAGTAGGCTCCATTAAGTAAATTTTATGTCTTGAAGGGGGAGAGCATTTTTAATTATGTGATTCTACCTCTATAATCAGTTTTAGGTTTCTCCTTGTATGAATGACCATATGATCTAGACTTTAGAGCAGTGGTTCTCAACCTTTCTAATGCTGTGACCCTTTAATACAGTTCCTCATGTTGTGGTGACTCCCAACCATACTTCATAACTGTAATTTTGCTATTGTTATGAATTATAATGTAAATACCTGTGTTTTCCGATAGTCTTAGGCGACCCCTGTGAAAGTGTTGTTCAACCCCCAAAGGGGTTGCGACCCACAGGTTGAGAACCACTGCTCTAGAGCATGGTCCTTTTTCTTTCAGGCTATTTAGGCTAGGATGGTGGTGGAATACTTAAATCTCTTCTTTTATTTCCAAGAACTGTTGTTGTGTGGTTTTTTTTGAGTGGTATTATATGCTAAGAGTTGCAAGGCATTGGGAATATAGTAACAAGCCAAGCAGACAGTTCTATTCACAAGGCATTAATGGGGAGACATATTAAAATTCACCTTATGAATATTATATAAACCAAAGAATTATTAAAAATTTGATTCCATGTGATAAAAGCATTGTAGTTATATAAGAAAATGTCCATACTTTTTAGAGATATAAACTGAAGTATACAGGGGAGAAATGACATGATGTCAGGCATTGCTTCAAAATAGCTCAGCAAATATGGGCAGAGGGCAGAGGAAGAATAGATGAAGTAAGTGTGCCAAATACTGTTAAATATAGGTACTTAGAGCTTCTATACTTGTGTCTATGTTTGAAATTTTTAATAGTTGGATTTTTTTTAACCATCATACTAGTGAAAATTTCTAATAAATGCATAAGAATAATGAAGAAAAGGTATTCCGTTGAGATAAGTTATTTCTGTACAACTCAGCTACCTGTTGTAGCTACCAAAGCTGAACACATGTTTACCCTATGGCTTAACCATCTCACTTAAGTCTTTAAACAGTAGAAATGTGTTCATATGTTCACTAAAACACATGAATAAGGATGTCCATTGTAGCATTCTTCATTGTAATTCCAGACTGGAAACAAGTAAAATATTCATCATTAGTAGAATGGATGGATAAATAATAGTATATTTATAGAGTAGTGTACATCAATGATTTTTTAAAATTAAAACAAAGAGCAACATTATGAATTAATTATAACTTAAACTAAATTAACTATTTACACTTAAAAGAAAAGTCTGTGAAAGAAATAATGGTTTAAATAGTGCAGATGATCATACCCTCCTTTTATTTAGTGAACATCAGCTATTTTTATGTACTGTTCAATCTATAAATAATCACTTTTTAAAAATTTATCAAACCCTTTTCTAGCCTCATTCCAGGGGTATCTTTTAGGTCAGAATGCAGCATTTTTGCTTGTTCATATATCACTGCCTCTAAAATGCTGTCACTGGCTAATTGCTTTTTTTTTAATCCAAGTTAACAATAGTTTCCCTATATCTTCAGTGGCCTGTGATTGTTGTTTCCTTTACACTTTTAGCAACATTAACACTCTTGATGGCCTTTTTATGTTTTAAAATTGTGCTAATTGTGCTTAATCTTTTTTTGAAAACCAAGCTTACAGCCTCTTTGAATCTGTGTTTTAAAAATTCATTAACATTGGTTTTGAGTTATATTAAAAAAGGACTTAAATATCAAATTATTCTAAAATGTAATGAGTGGAATGTTGAAATTCTTAAGCTACATTATAATCATACTTTAATTGTAGATAGGTATAGGGTAATACTTGAAATCAGCAATGTCAATATTTAGGAGAGAAATAATCACACTCAAACAGGACTGAAATACTTATCTCAAGCATAGCAATAAGCATAAAAATGGTTTGTTTATCAAATAATCAATAAGAGTAGACTCTTAATTAGAGATGACAGGGGAGTTCTCCCTAGACTTATCTCAGAGACTGTCAATTAGAATTATTAGATAGTGATAATAAATAAGTTTGACCAGGTATTTTCCTCTTTGGTTCAGGCACTTTCCCTAGTATAATGACTTATAAGGAAGTAATCTTCCCAGTTCAGATTTTCTTTGACTTAATGCTCTGGTACAAACCATCGTAAATATTGCCATCCAGATTTTCAAAAAATCCTGAAGTACCTATGTTTTCAGATGTCTGATATATGTATTATCTGTGTATTCACAAGAAGGACTAGTCCTCGTAGGAAAATGAGTCAAGAATTGGAAAAATAAAGTACCTTTAAGAAATTTTAGACCTATTGTCTGTTTTGTTACAGACCATATTGCTAGGTCTGTCTCTAAACTACTCAATTTGGCAATATCCCTTGAGAAGTATATGGCATTTAATGTGTATTGTTCCCTAGAGGAATTATGAAAGAAAGAAAAGATGCAAATTTCCTCTTGGGATAAAATAGAAAATTAATTGAAGAAGAAAGAGTCCATAATTTAAGGTATAATTAATATTGGGAGAAAATCCTAATATGTAATTTTCATATTTGTTGATTATGCTTTCTTAGTTTTAATGCCATTTATCACTAGCAGAGTTTATGCTTTTTGCAGTAGCTTGTATGTCTTTTGTTTGTAGTTTCATCCGATTGATTTATATATAGTGATGTACACTAAAATAATCATTTTTATGCATTATCTTCTTACTCTTGCTTTACTTGCTTTAGACCTAGCGGTTGGTTTTTGAATTCCATTTTAAGATTCTGAAAGAAATACTTCCACAAAAAATGAATTGTATTTTTGTTATAGTGATTCTGCTGCATGGATTACAAGCACTCTATCTCCATGCTTGGATAAACTCCATCAAAAGCACATTATCCTCCTACTTCTGTGGACAGCTGCCTAATTGTATCTGCTGTAACCACACGCTGTTGGAACATGATACCAATGAAGAACAGAAATGATAAATTACTCCCTGCAGGTGATAGTGATAATGATAATTTTTAATTTCCTTCTTTCTCATAAGGTCTAGTCCGATCTTATTTCATTGGCTGCCATCCTGTTACACACACACACACACACACACACACAAATATGGTCTCTTTAAAGAAATACTCATCACACCAAAATACATTGAGAAAGTAATTCATTTTTATTTCAAATCATTGTTCTTCAAATGCGCATTGTTCTTTAAATGAGCTGCATCTATCTTTATAAGTGTTGAATAAACAAGCAAATTGTGGCTTAAAACAGGTTTTTTAATGATTCAATTTACAAATGCTTGAATTTTTCTTTTTTCTTTTTGTGTAATACACAAAGAGATGAACAGATCATTCTGAAACTATTCTGATTGTTAGGAATATTTAAGATGCACAGTAAAGTTACATGTCTTATTTTTCTATGTACTTCAAAGTAATTATGGAGGATTTTCAACAAATTACAAGTATGATCAAACTGTTCTAGAAATTTACTGTGTGAATGTGTTTTCCTTTCATTCTGTGTCTTCCCCCCCCCCACCATCATCATCAGTATTGGTCTTAATTACCACTCATTTTCCTTGCTCTTAATCTAAAGGCTATTGTATAATTCAGTGAAACTATTTATTTAATTGTAACCTTGCCTTTGCAGATTAACTCAACTCTTACAGATATTTGATTTTAATGTTTATTTTTTCCCTCAGCTGCTCTTTTGCCTTTGACAAGATATATATGTGGAACAAAGAGGAATTTATTCTGTGGTCAGGTCTTCTAACATATCTGATCTTTTTAAAGCACATGTCAAGCTGTACTGCAGTTATTTATTACCATTGTCTATTAGTCTTCATTTTCAATTTCCTATGCTTGTTGTTTTTTTCTTATAGTTGAATGACGTCCGCAGAGAAAGGATAAATTAACTGAAATTAACATTTAAAAGATCTAGAGATATCCTGTTAATGTGATGGCATGATGATACTAACGTAGTGAAACTATAAATGCAAAAAGATGGCATATTCATATTCTGAAGCAAAATAATTTTGTTCCCAAATCAACTTACATATTTGGTTATAATGACTTTGCAGAAATAAAAACACTAGTCATAGGTCAATTGGTTTATATAATTTTATGTGTCAAGGTTAAAGTTTATTTTTTTTCTTTTCTAAATTCTATTTTAATTATTAAGGATCAGTTACACAGCAAAAAGAAAAAAAGATTTTTAAATACTGTTTTTGTTGAGTGGCATTTTAGGTCTTGCTTGTGTTTAAGGGTAGTTACCAATTTTTTAAACCAGAAATTCCCTTAGGGTTTTCAGAGTAAGAGTCTTTCACTTTCTCAGTTATATGAATGTTAATCAACAAGTAGACTATCTGCACATACTTATCTATCTATTATTTATTTGTTTATTTATTTTTAATTGATTCCAGAGAGGGAGGAAGGGGGTAGAGAGAGAGAAACATCAATGTGAAAAAGACACATTGATTGGTTGCCTCCTTTATGGGCCTGACTGGGATGGAATGTATACCTTAAGTATATGTACTGACCGGGATCACACCTTTAACCGTCTGGTGCACGGGTAAGGCTCCAACTAACTGAGCCACACCGGCCAGGGCTGCACATAATTTTTAATCTCTGGTGAATTTCTTCCTAATGTTCCTCATGTTTCTGCTTAATGTGTGCTGGAGAACTGGTCTTAACATTACGCTCAACTAAATATCGTTAGGAAGGTAATTCTGCATGAGGAGCTGAAGATATTATGATGCATTTCCAAGGAAACTATAAAATAGTATATTGTGGCTTTTTTGAAATCAATAAATATTTATAGGATTACTTTTAATGGCCAAATGACATTTCATTATGGAAATTTTATGATTTATTAATTAGTCACGTATTGAAAATTTGAGCTAAAATTGACATCTTATGGCTAAATCTTTGCAGGCATACTTAATAATTTCCATAGAATACTTTTTAGAATTCCTGGTCATTGAGTATATACATTATGTAAACATTTTAATTGAATATATAACATGCACTTAGAAAACAGAAAACAAATCGTGTCGTAGGATAAATTTGCCCAAAGTAAATATTTATCATGTACTCAACTCAGCTTAAGAATATTAACAGCAAACCAGGAGCCCACCAGGTAAGCCCTTTCAGTTTCTTTCCCTATAAAAGGGTAACTAATATACTGACTTACAATACCATAAGTTTTGCTGTTTTTGAATATTCTATATATAAATGGAATTATATCATTTATACTACTTCATGTATGACTTCTTTCTAAAACAAAAGTTTTATCTTTTTGTTTTTATTGATCAAATGTTTAGTCTTTTAATATTATTGCTAAGTTCCCTTTAGAAAGGTTATTTCACTTTATTTTCCTACAATAAGTCCCATGTTTCCCACTAAACTGTGAATATTATCATTTAAAAAAGTTTTGATTATTTTAATTTACTCATTTTTCTCTAAATAGATCAAACATCTTTTTTCACATGCTTATTAATCACTTGATTTTTCTTTTAGAAATTTCCTTTGTCTTAATTTCTTTTGACAGAAAGAAATTAATTTCTTACTAATTTAGAAGTTTGATGTACAAATAACATGTGTCCTTTTGTTTTATATATATTACAAATATTCTCAGATTTGTTGCCTTTCAATTGTGATATTAAAATTTTAAATTTCCCTTATATTAAGTCTGCCCATCTGTAGCATTTAGAAAGCCTTCTTCAGTTCCAGATTTTATAAACACATATGTTAGTGGGATTTTACTTTTCCTCCCTCCTACTCTTCCACCTACTGCACTGATCTTTATGATTATATGTGCAAATTGATAACCCTACCATATAATGTAATTTTGTCTTAAACAGTTATAAATATTCTTAAAGGAAAAGGTGATCCTTTATAAAACCTAATCATTTATTACTCCTATTGTTCTTGTATTATATTTGTTGTTTCAGGTTTTCCTTCTAGTAGTATAGCCCATTAGTCTGAAGAAATTCCTTTAAAATTTCTTCTAAAAAGTGCATTGGCAATGAATTATTTTTGTTTTCTTTACTTGAAAATATCTTTATTTTACCTTTATCCCTGAAAGATATTTTTACTGGATATAGAAATGTAAAAGTTTTCTTTTTCTGCTTCAATAGCTTTAATCTTTTCCATTATGACCACCAATTAAATGTATGTTAGCTTTATAGTTCCCCTGCAACTCTGTGCATTCTATTTCAATCTTTTCCCCTTGGTTTTTAAAATAAATAATTTCTACTACTCTATCTTAAAACTCACTGATTTTTTTTTCTTATTATTATCTCCATTCTGCAATTCAACCTAAGGAGTTCTTTTGTTTCCTTTTTTTTTTGTTTTCAGTTCTCAATATTCCATATGTTTCTCTTTTTTTTTTATTAGAGGTTCAGTGCACAAAATTCATGCATGGGTAGAGTCCATAGGTCTGGCTGGTGATCAGAGCCAATCAGAGTTTTCCAGCTGCTGGCCCAGGGCCTTCCTTCCCCCAGTTGCTAGCTGCTGGTTGCTGGCCTGAGCCTCCCTTCATTCCATGCTGCCCCTGGTGGTCAGCGCACATCATAGCATGCAGTCTAACTCCCAGTCAATTTGCATATTAGCCTTTTATTTTATAGGATAGTTTCTATTTTTTTTATGAGAATTCCTATCTTCTGATTAATTTCACTGTGTTTTCTATTAGATGTACATGCTTTGTCATATGAATTCTTATAATGTTATAATTGTCTAGATAATGCTTATGTTTGGTGTTACCAGGCAGTCAGATCATTTCAAGTTAAAACAAAAGTTTTGTCAATAGTGTCTGTGCAGCCCCAGCCAGTTCGGCTCAGTGAGTAGAGCATCGTCCTATGGACTGAAGAGTCCTGGGTTCGATTCTGGCCAAGGGCAGGTGTCTGGGTTGTGGGCTCGATCCTCAGTTTGGGGTGTGCAGGAGGTAGCCAATCAGTGATTCTCTCTCATCATTGAGGTTTTTCTCTATCCCTCTCTCTTCCTCTCTGAAATCAATAAAAATATATTTTAAAAAAATAGTGTCTGTGCAGCGAGTGGTTCAAATCTTAGTCATTCTCTAAGCATATGTTATATTGTTTTGGGTCTCTCCTGCACATATGCATTTGAGGAATTAGTCTGAGATTTGTACAAGTTTTTCCAAATCTTAGTTCAGTTCTCTAAGTCTTTGCCGCTTGATTTTTTTTTTTTCACACACATTTATTCAGGATTTAATCCTAGGAGTTGTGCCAGTGATTGAAGTTGTAGTTTAATTTTTTCAGCCTGTTATGTTGGTTTGAATCTCACCTGAGCTTTGTAGTTCAGGGGTTAGGCTGAGACTTGTGCAGCTTTATACATAGAATTAGGGAATCCTCTGCTCTTTCTTCCCCATATTTGATCTATACTCTCCATTTTTTTCAGAGTTGAAAATTATTAGTTCCATTCTAAGTGTCATTATTCAATCATTTTGTTAAATGCATTATAATGAGGCTAGTTAATTTAAGAAACTGAAGACTGAAAAAATTAATTTAAAATTTATTAAGAACCTGCTGAATAACAGATTTGTGCTGGATAAAGGGCATAAAAATATAAATTACTCATTGGCTTTGCTTATAAATAAGTTACAGTCTGATAGGGCAAACTTAAATATAGATGATAAGTACTATAATAAAATTGTATATCATAGCACATTCAGCAGCAAATATGAATTGTATACTGCTCTGGCCACAAAAGATATAGTGGTAGTAACAAGATAGACATATAGGTATAAATTTAAGAAAACAGTTAAATTAGTCATTGGAGAGGTATCAGGAAACCAGCTGAAAAAAAAAGGTTGTATTATTTTAGAAATGTTCTCATTAGCTACATGGTTTTCTGTAATAACCTATATCTGAACACTGCGTTGCTTTGTAATTCTATTTGACAGAACTATAAATAGCGTTTCGATTTTTCTCTTAGTATCTAAAGTATAATGAACCTGAAGGTTAAATATTGAATTTGGTTTGAATTCAATCCATATTAACCTACAGATCAATAAAACTTTACGTTCTCAACAAAAGCAGCAGGGTCCTGTTTTTAACACTTTAGGAGCTTTATTTAATGCCACTTTTAAAAGTAGATTAAGTCAAGCTAGTCCCAGTAATGAAAGAAAAAGGAATGATATTTAAAGTTTAAACAAAATAAATGAAAATTCTATATTCATCTGAATATGTTAATTTCTTTTAGAGACCTTTGTGTACTATCATAGTAACCCTTAGAGTTACTTTGGAATTTCTCTTTTGGCTATTTGCTTAAACATAAGTTTTATTTGAGTACTATTACTGATTTTTTTTTTCAGAAGAAGAAAGGAAACCTTTAAATATTCCATAATTTCATTGCAAAAATATTTATAGTGGTTTGCTTTAAAATTGGATGCATAATAGTATCAGAAGAAATTTAATGAGCTGTCTTTGTATAAAAAAGTATGTTTTAATTCTTTATTGCTGTGTAACACACTACCCCAAAACTTAATGCTTTGAAGTCACAATCATTTAGATTATTGGCTTATGATTCTGTAGCGTGGACTGGATTATCTACTAGTTTTTCTGCTGGTCTCTCCTGGGTCTCTTGAGCTGCTGCAGTTGTCTGTAGGCCTGACTAGAACCTCAGGGTCCAGGATGCCTTACCTCACATAGCAGTATCTCAGCGGGAGAGTTTGGACCCACAAAGAGCTGTTGAGCTTCTCCTTATAGTCTCTCATCTTTCAGTAGTCTACCATGATCATTTATTTAATGAAGTATATTGATTATTTGATTAGCCTTGTTACCCTTATTATTGTGTTGTTTCTGTGGGGAAGAGCCAAATTATATTACTTTATTTTTACTTATAACATCTTTTCCAGAAAACAATGGTGACCTGCCATAAGTTTAAGAGGTATCTGGTCTTTGAAATGTTTTGTTTTGTTTTTAATTTGCCATGTCTTAAAAGACTGAATAGTAAATTATGTCATGTAATTTTTTTGTTTATTTATTTATTTTTAAAAACAGGCAATTGCTGGTTACTTTGATATATATTTTGAGAAGAATTGCCACAAAAGGGTAAGTATTATGAGTTGTCTCATAAGAATTAATTATGTGAAATACATTGCATTTTATTTTTGTGCCCCAAGGTGTTTGATCATAAGCATTTTGCTATTGTAAGCAATTGAAGCTTGTATTTGATATAGTAGATTAATGTACCATGATATTAAATATCTTGTACTTCATCAGATATTTTTGAACTCTACCATTGCAGGTTGTGTTCTCTACGGGCCCCCAGAGTACTGAAACACACTGGAAACAAACAATATTTCTATTGGAAAAGCCGTTTTCAGTTAAAGCAGGTGAGAGAGAAAAGGCGGTAGAGTGTCTTATTTATTCTGAAGAATACAACATTCATTCATTTTACTTTTTTTAATTTAATAAATCTTTATTGTTCACATTATTAAAATTGTTCCTCTTTTACTCTCCAGTAACTCCCCTCCACCCAACTCCCACCCTTCCCTTTGTCCTTACCTACCCCCCATTGTCCTCATCCATAGGTGTATGATTTTTGTCCAGTCTCTCGCTGCACCCCGGCAGCGCTTTCCCCCTGAGAATTGTCAGTCCACTCCCTTTCTATGCCCCTGATTCTATTATATTCACCAGTTTATTCTGTTCATCAGATTTTCAATTCACTTGATTTTTAGATTCACTTGTTGATAGATATGTATTTGTTGTTCATAATTTTTATCTCTACCTTTTTCTTCTTCTTCCTCTTCTTAAAGAGTACCTTTCAGCATTACATATAATACTGGTTTGATGTTGATGAACTCCTTTAGTTTTTTCTTATCTGTGAAGCTCTTTATTTGACCTTCAATTCTGAATGATAACTTTGCTGGGTAGAATAATCTTGTTTGTAGGTTCTTGCTCTTTATTACTTTGAATATTTCTTGCCACTCCCGTCTGACCTGCATAGTTTCTATTGAGAAATCAGCTGACAATCATATGGGTGCTCCCTTGTAGGTAATTAACTGTTTTTCTCTTGCTGCTTTTAATATTCTCTTTTTATCTTTTGCTCTTGGTATTTTTTTTAAATAAATCTTTATTGTTCAGATTATTAAAATTGTTTCTCTTTTTCCCCCCCATAGTTCCCATCCACCCGGCTCCCTCCTCACCCTTTGCCCTTACCTTCCCCACATTGTCCTCATCCATAGGTGTATGATTTTTGTCCAGTCTCTCCCTGCATCCCTCCTCACCTCTTTCCCCCTGAGAATTATCAGTCCACTCCCTTTCTATGCCCCTAATTCTATTATATTCACCAGTTTATTCTCTTCATGAGATTTTCAATTCACTTGATTTCTAGATTCACTTATTGATAGATATGTATTTGTTGTTCAAAATTTTTATCTTTACCGTTTTCTTCTTCCTCTTCTTAAAGAATACCTTTCAGCAGTTCATATAATACTGGTTTGATGCTGATGAACTCCTTTAGTTTTTTTCTTATCTGTGAAGCTCTTTATCTGACTTTCAATTCTGAATGATAGCTTTGCTGGGTAGAGTAATTTTGGTTGTAGGTTCTTGCTATTCATCATGTTGAATATTTCTTGCCACTCCCATATGGCCTGCATAGTTTCTGTTGAGAAATCAGCTGACAATCATATGGGTGCTCCCTTGTAGATAATTAACTGTTTTTCTCTAGCCCCTCTCTTTCCTTCTAGTTGTAGAATTTCCACTCAGCCAGCTTTCCTGTGGTTCTGGATGATGTCTCTTCTGTCTTTTAGTTGTAGTTTTGAAATTGTTGTGCGAGGCAGCAGTTTAGGTGTTCACCTATGCTGCCATCTTGGTTTCTCCCTTCAACATTCATTCATTTTACAACCACATTTTTGTGCCCACTCTATTTGAAGGAGTATCCTATCTAATAAAACAGTAATATGCAGATTGACCATCACTCCAACATAGCAGATATTGTCTCCATGTGGTCAAAGATGACTGCTCCCATATGGACACAGGATTGCTACCACAAGATGGCCAGCAGGGGAGAGCAATTGGGAAGGACCAGGCCTGCAAGGGAGGACAGTTGTGGGTGATCAGGCCAGCAAGGAGGGTTGTTGGGCGGGCCAGGCCTACAAGGTGGGCAGTTGGAGCAATCAAGCATACAGGAGTGGGCAGTTAGGGGTGACCTGGCCTGCAAAGAAGTGAAGTTGGGGTTGACCAGGCCTGCAGGGAAGGGCAGTTGGAGGGGACCCAAGGCCTGCAGAGGAGAGTAGTTTGCCTACAGGGGGGAGGTCAGGGATGACCAGGCCTGCAGGGAAGGGCATTTAGGGGCAAACAGGCTGGCAGGGGAGCAGTTAGGCATCAATCAGGCTGGCAGGGGAGTAGAGGGTGATCATACTGGCAGGCAGAAGCGGTTAGGGGCAATCAGGAAGGCAGGCAGACGAGCAGTTGGGAGTCAGAAGTCCTGGATTATGAGAAGGATGTTCGATTGTCCACCACAATCTGACAATCACCACAGTACTGTCTATGTATT
The DNA here is from genome assembly GCA_011751065.1 of Lasiurus cinereus. Classification (NCBI taxonomy): domain Eukaryota; kingdom Metazoa; phylum Chordata; class Mammalia; order Chiroptera; family Vespertilionidae; genus Lasiurus; species Lasiurus cinereus. The sequence goes on along the minus strand of JAAGEH010000043.1, from coordinate 24,370,976 downwards.
TTTTTTTCTTAATCCCTTCTCTTTTACCCAACCCATCCTCCATCTGACAGTTGTCAGACTGCTCTCTATATCTATGAGTCTTTTTCTGTTTCATTTCTTTATTTTGTTCATTAAATTCCACATAGAAGTGAAATCAATGGTATTTATCTTTCTCTGACTTACTTATTTCATTTCATACTATTCTCCATGTCCATCCATGCTATTGCTGAGGATAAGATTTCTTTTAGAGAAGTAATTTAAAAGAAAACTTATATTTACATCTAATTTCTGCCAGTTAAAATGTATTTTACATATTATGTACTTCTTATTTTGAGTATCACAGAAGAATTTCAAAAACTTTCTTTAACGATAATTAGTATTTACTAAGTTGCAAATATAATTGAAAGAAAATATATTTTCATTTCCCACCTGACTAAAGAGTAATATTACCATAAAGGTAAAGTATAAATAAAAGAGAATGTTCTTCAGTAGTTAGCATATTCAAAATATATTTGTCTGGAATTCACTCAATTGTCTCCATCTCCTCAAATCCTACAGTGATCAAGGATTGTCACTTCCACCTTCCTTTGTTTTATATCTCATTGCTTGTTCACTTTTATGAGCACCCATAGTTCTTCCATATTACACATTTAGCTCCAAAAGTTAGAATTTGATTATAAAATCTTCTTTTAAAATTTAAGCTCCTTATTACATAAGTCTTCTTTTTTCAGTTTTATGAAAGCTTCCTGACTGTAGGAAAACTTAAAGTACAACAAATTTCAATGAAAAGTTATTCAACATCACTAGTAACTCAGGAAAAAGATAATTTAAACGAGAAGACACTGTTTCTTAACACTATGATGGGAAGGGGGGGAAATACATAAAATTTAACAGCGCCATGTGCTGGCAATAATGTAGGCAAATGTAACTTTTATACTCTGCTGCTGGTAGTCTTAATTGGTACAACAACTTTAGAAAACAGTTTGATACCATTAAGTGAAGAATACATGTAACATCCCTACAACGACAGTTTTTTCTAGGCATATATTTTGACAACCTCTCCACAACAGTGGTTTGTAGAAGTGAAAAATTAGAAGCACCTTAATGTCCATCAGTAGAAGATAGATAAATTTGATAGTTGCATACAATAAAACATAGTAGATAAAACATATCACATATATGTGTCTATCAAAAGCAACATTGCAGAAAAATAATGGCAGAATGATTCCTACAATATACCATTTTTATGAATTGTAAAAACATACATACACACATAGTAGAGGTAAGAAGCAACACTTAAGAATGATAACCACTGAATTCATTGTAGTGATTACCTTTGGGGAAGGACAGAAATAAGATCAGGGAAGGCTATGAAGGGGTTTCAGTGCCAGATATCTGAACTATTTATTTTTAATATTGAAGAAATTGTGGGAGAATGTTAGTATTGAGCAAAGTTGAGTGGTGGGTCCCAGGTAGTCATTATATTATTCTCTGTACATTTAAAATATTTCATAAAATTCTATAGTTTTTTATTTCACTGTTGATGCATAAGTTGAATTTAATAGATGCAGATAAACACTATTAGGTAAGTGAATGGCTGTGACTATGTTCCAATTAAATTTTATTTACAAAAACAGGTAGCCAGCATCAAAATTTTTCCATAAAACAAATTTCCAGGCACAGACTGCTTCATTGCAAATTCACTCAATCACTTAAAAAAGAAATAACACCAAAATCTATACAGTTTCTTTCAGAAAAGAGAGCTAAAATTATGAGAGCAGTATTATGTTGATAACAAAAACGAAACGACGATAGTACAAGAAAATTAAACTACAGACCAATATCCCTTATGAATATAGATGCATTAATCCTCAACAAAATACTAGCAAGTTGAATCCAGCAATATTGTAAAAAGAACAATACCATGACCATATGAGGGGTTTATTCCAGGAATGCAAGGCTTATTCATTATTTTTAAGTCATTTAATGTGCTCCAGAAGCTACCATTCTAAAGAAGAAAAAACACATGATCATATCAATGACTATAGAAAAATCATTTGATAAAATTCAATGTCCATTCCTGATAAATACTCAAGCAAACTAGAAATAAAGGAACTTCCTCAATCTGATAAAGGCATCCACACAAAGTCAACAGTAGCAAACAATATACAGATGATGTGTTTTAGAATTGTATACCTGAGACCTGTATAATTTTTATAACCAATGTCACCCCAATAAATACACTTTTAAAAAAGATAAACATTCTAAGCAATAAATATGTTTTATAATATAAAAGAAAAAAATAAGCAAAGACAATGTGAATAGGAAATTTCACAGACTAAGATCCTACATTTGGCCAAAAGCAAGAAGCAACTATACAATAATGAGCCTACTTTGTTTTTGTTTTGTTTATTATTTTCTTTACAATGTAATTAAAAAAAAAATAGTCCCAAAAGAAGTGCTCTAAACATTTGAGCACTTCCAGCATTGTGAGAATAAGAATGAATATCTTAAAAGAGTTAGAGAACGCTTACTTTAATGTTAAAGTCAGATCATATATTTTTCCTTTAAAAATAATGTACAATTTTATTTTACAAACTCATATGGCAGTGTTTACTTAAAAAATCCAGATCATTTTTGTGTTATTTGGCTTTGGAAACATGATTAAAATCAGGCTATTTCTCTTTCTCTGTATATACTTAGTAAGTTTTTAAATGGAGAATCCATTTATTTTTTTTATTTTTTTTAAACTCTGAGCTTTAATAGTGACAATAATGAATTTTTTTGTACCTTCTGGGGAAATGAAATGTCATTGCTCTGAATGAAAATAACTTTTAAAAACCACCGAATTTAAACCACATGAAATGAGATTAATTTTGTTCTTGATTGAACTGCAGCACTCCTTTGTGGTATTCTAATAGCCGTCTGCCGATGATTAAACAAGGTGGTACAGCTCAGCTCCATGGAGAACGTCCTTCGCAGCTCTCACCACGGTATACATGCTCAACAACATCAGTCATTTTATATCTATTTGACACTGATTAATTACTCCGATCTATTCTGGTGCTACAGACACTGTCCTAAACAATTGAAAGGAGTTCAGCAGTGTGAATTATGTATTTATTACTGTGACCCTTCCTGCTATTTAATTAACTTAAATAGATGGTATTTGCACCCTCATTTTGAAATTAAGGTTATTGTAAAACTAGCTGTTTTACTTGTATTTCACTTTAAGACATGAAAATTATAGTGAAATTATAAGGCAATGTTTTGCCTTTTAAATTATTCAGATGTTTTGCTTGTTTAATAGTGATGCTTAAAATTTTGTGTGTGAAAATTTAACAAAAATATCCATTAATAGTTTATCTTGACTTGGGCCCTCTGTCTAAATTGAGGATTGCACAGAGCTCTTGTAGGCATATCTTCTAAATCTGAAATGAACTTGAAAACCTGCTTTATAAACACCTTGGAACATTCCTCTTTTGATCCTTACATTAAGGATTGAATAGAACATTCACAAACAAGCCAACTTAGATATTTTTAACACTTTGAAGGCAACTTAAAGAGGAGCAATAATTAGGATATATATACCAAATGGAAATATTTGTAAAAATACCTCATATACATTAACAAGAAAGTCTATAAGATAAATGTACAAAGGATTTTTTTTTAATTTTTATTGATTTCAGAGAGGAAGAAAGAGGGAGAGAGAGACAGAAACATCAATGATGAGGGAGAATCATTGATCAGCTGCCTCCTGCACATGCATCGTCAGAGTTCCAGCCCATGCCCGGGCATGAGCCCTGACTAGGAATTGAACCCTGACCTCCAGGTTCATAGGTTGACACTTAACCACTGCGCCACTACAGCCACATCACAAAGAATTTTTTAAGATAGTGGTTAGACATTCTAAATAATACCCATCACCATGGGTAATCACTGATATACAAATCAAAGCAATCAGATTCTGATGATTGTTTATCTCAAAACAGGTATTTTTAATTGTTTTATGTTCTTTCTTTATTCATTTATTTAGTAATAAAAGTATTTTATTGAAGTGGGAGACAGACAACAGGTATTTTCTTTTGGCATCTTCCTCTGAGGGAGGCTGGCAGAGCTGATGGGGTCACCACGTGGACTTGAGAAAGATGGTTTGGTTACTAATTATACCTAATGATGATATACATTTGTACCTTTTACTAAAGTGTCCCACTTTTGGTAATACATCATGAGGAGTCTATTCAAAATTCACACTTATTTTTTATTCTTTGATATTCTAAGAAGTGAAAATAGTATTGTTTTCATTTATTTGCCTTTCTTTAAAATATCTTTATGGAACTTTTGTTCATATTATCAAATCTTCAACCTTTTTCTTTTGGTTCTGACTTTGGTTTCATATTTTAAAATATAGCATTACTATGTTTACATAGTTTTATTGAATCCTTTTCATCAGTGGTTTCAAATGCCCAACTTGCCATGTACTGAATCTCCTTAACAGATATTAAAATTTTTCTACATTATTTATGTATCTGTGTTTAGTTCTAAAGCACCATATTTTAAAAACATTTTTATTCTGTAATTTACATGCAATAAAAATTCACGTTTATATTGTATAGTTCCATGAGTTTTGACAAATATATACACCACCCTTATCTATAATAATAAAAGGGCAGATGTCTTTCAGACATCCTTGTATTAGAGAAAGCCACAGCGGCTGCCCGAGGCTTAGGCATGGTGGCTGCCGCTTCAAGGGCCAAGGCTCAGGCAATGAGGGCTGGGCCGAGGATCAGGCAGCTGCGGTGGCTGACAGTGGCAGCAGGAGAGGCATGATGGGGGCATTCCCTTCCCCTGATCAGCTAGTTTGCTTCCTGCAGAGGGAGGCCAGACTGTGGCTTAGGCCTGCTCCCCTCTAAGCTGTCAATAGGACTTTCTGTGAGGGCTCCCGGACTATGAGGAGGCAGACTGGACTGAGGAACCCTCTCCAGTGTACAAATTTTCGTGCACCGGGCCTCTAGTCCTATATAATAAAAGGATAATGTGTGAATTGACTGAATGGTGGAATGACCAGTTACTGTAACATGTACTTACTACCAGGGGGCAGACGCTCAACACAGGAGCTGCCCCCTTGGTGGTCATTGTGCTTCCACAGGGGAACACTGCTCAGCCAGAAGATGGGCTTACAGCTGGCGAGCGCAGGGCAGTGGCAGAAGCCTCTCCTGCCTCCACTGCAGGTGGACGGTAAGGAGCAAGGGGTCCTGGACTGCAAGAGCCTCAGACTGTGAGAGGGATGTCTGCCTGCCGGCTCAAGCCATATCCCCAGGCAGCCTAAGCCAGCAGGCAGACATCCCCCGAGGGGTCCCGGACTGCGAGAGGGTGCAAGCCGAGCTGCATGAATGTCATGCACCAGTCTAGTAAAAATATAAAATATTTCAGTCACTCTAAAAAGTTTCCTTATTGAACCCTTGTATGGACATCCCCAACTCCAGTACCCAGAGCAAGGTAACCAGTGATCAGCTTTCTATTATTGTATAGTAACATTACTAATTAGCATCACTAATATTAAGTACTAGAGGCCCGGTGTAGGAAATTCTTGCACTGGGGCAGGAAGTCCCTCAGCCCAGCCTGCCTCCTCTCACAGTTTGGGAGTCCTCAGGGGATGTCCTACTGACAGCTTAGGCCCGCTCCTCCGAGGGAGCAGGCCTAAGCTGCAGTCTGGCCTCCCTCTGCAGGAGGCAACCTGGCTGATCAGGGGAAGGCACCGTCCCCATCACCCCACTGTTGCTGCCACTGCTCGCCACCGCAGCCACCACGGTGTTTTCATCAACATGGACTCCAGTCCCTTCACCACAAAAAAATGACAACTTTCTTTAGGCATTTTCAAGATGTCTCTTTCATAGGATATGACATTTCTTCCTTTTTTTTAATCCTCACCTGGGCATATTTTTTCATTGATTTTAGAGAGTGTGGATGAGAGAGGAAAAGATAGAAACATCAGTGTGAGAGGACACTTCGATTGGTTGCTTCCTGCATGAGCCCTGACTTGGGCCCCAGCCAGGAAGGACCCTGGAACCTAGGTACATGCCCTTGACTAGAATCAAACCCAGACCCTGTGGTCGGCAGGCCAAGGCTCTATCTACTGAGCCAAACTATGTAGGCCAAACCCTCTAGCAGCAGAATTTTGTTTTTACCTCCAGGAGTGAGGTGGAAAAACCCTACCCTAGATCACCTTCTTGAATTCTTATTAGGCAAGTTACCAAATACACTGCAAGTGGCGTATTGGGATCTTAGCCAATAAGCGGGACTACTGGTGAGGGCCTACCCTTAGCTGTGGTGGCTATGAGTAGGTCCTCTCCTCTTTTCCCTTTTTCCTCTTTCCTCTCTTCTCTCCTTTATTCCCCTCTGGCCCGCGCTTGCCCATGGCGGCTGCGGGTGAGGGTGGGAGTGGGGGTTGGCCCACCCTCTTCTTTCCGGGCCTGCCCTCAACCATGGTGGCTTGGGCAGGCCCCCCTGTCTCTGTCTCTGCTCCGGGCCTCACTTGGACGCACAGCCTCCTCCTGACCAGTCGTGACTGTTATGGCAATATGCTAATATGCATATTGCCTCTTTATATACTATATAAATTAGTATTCTTTCAGAATTTTATATCAGTGGAATTACACAGGATGTACTCCTGCTTCTTTTGCTCAGCATGCTTTCATCTGTGTATCAGTTCTTGGTTCCTTTTTATTGATAAGTGGTATTCCTTTGTATGGATATACTCCAATTTACTTATGCACTGAGCTGCTGCTAGTCTTTTGGATTGTTTTCTGTTAGGGGTCATTATTAATAAAGTAGAATGTTCATCTAAAAGTTTTCGTGCAGACATGTTTTCATTTCTCTTGGGGAAAATACCTGGGAGTAGAATTGTCAAGTCTTATGGTGAGTGAATGTTTAACTTTATAAAAAACTAGCAAATTTTCTCAAAATGACTATACTATTTAACATTATCTACCACCACTGTATGTTCAGTAGCTCAAATTCTTGCCAACACTCACCAAAAAAAAGTCAGTTCATTTAATTTAAACCATGCTATTCTATATGTAGTGACATTATGCTTTTAATTTTTATTTACCTGATGACTAATAATGTTGAGCCTTTTTTCACATGTTCATTCACTATTCATATATCTTTTTTTATGTTTCAGTTAAAATATTTAGCTCAATTTTTAAGTGGGTTGTTTGTCATCTTATTATTGAGTTGTAAGTTGTCATCTTTATATATATAGATACAAGTCCTTTGTCAAATGTATGTGTTGCTAATATATTTAATTCCAATTCCCAGCTTTTCTTTTCATGGTCTTATTGGGGTTTTTTTTTTGAAGTTTTGTACTTCTGTGTGTTAAGAAATCTTTGCTACCCTAATATCACAAAGATTTTTTTGTATGGTTTTATCTAAAAGTTTTTATAATTTGGACTTTTAAATTTAGGTCTATAGTATATTTTATGTTAATTTTAATATTAGTTGTTTCTTTTCCCGCATGTTTCTTTTCCACCATCATTTCTTGAAAAGACTGTCCTTTTCCTATTTAATTACCTTGGCTAATTGACCATATGTGTACTAGTATAGATGGGTCTATTTCTGGGCTCTCTTTTGTCCCATTGATCTAGATGTATGTTCTTTTTCAAAATTGGTTTTGTTATTCTAAAAGCCTTAAATTGCTGTATACATTTTAAAATCAATTTGTTATTTTTCACCCCCAAAAAAATCCTGTTAGGATTGGGATTGGGATTGTGTTGAATGTATGGATTACTTACTTTGGGAAGAATTGCCATTTTAACCATATTGGGTCTTTCATCCATAAGCAAAATGTGTCTTTCAATTTAGTTTAGATCATCTTTAGTACTGTTTCATAGTTTTATGTGTCTAAATCTTGCACATATGTTGTGACATTTATCTCAAGTATTGTATGTTTTTTATGTTACTATTGTAAATGCTATGGTGGTTTTTTATTTCAATTTATAATCTCTTATTGCTAATGTGTAGAAATAAAACTAAACTTTTTATATTGACCTTATATCTTAAGACATTGCTAAACCATCTTACAGTTCTAGTAGCTTTTTTTCATACTGCTTTAAGATATTCTATATATAAGAAATGTGGTCTACAAATACAGATTGTTTATATCTTTTTTTCTCCTCTAATTTATATCCCTTTTTTTCTTCTCATGCACCTTAGTGCCCTTACTAGGGCATCCAATAGAATACTAATTAAAACTGGTCAGAATAGACTTTTTGGTCACAGAACATACTATGTACTAGAGGCCTGATGCATGAAGATTTGTGCAAGAATGGGCCTTCCTTCCCTTGGCTGCTGGCACCACATTCTCTCTGAATGGAGCCGCCTTCCCACCTTCCCACACTGCCCAGAGGCCGGGAGCAGCTGGGGTGGTGTGGAATGCTTGCATTGTCACCATGGCGATGACCAAGAGTCCTGCCCCACCCCCCGCCTCTTGGCACCTGTGTATGCAAATTAATCCACCATCTTTGTTGGTTTAATTTGCATTCTCCTGATTGGCTGGTGGGTGTTGAGAAGGTACGGTCAATTTTATCTTACTCTTTATTATTGTAGATGCTTTCTGTACACTGTTTAAGATTTGTTTCATGACCCAGCTATGATCTGTCTTGGTTCGTTAGATGTCAGTCAAGTCATGTTGGTAATAGTTCAAGTCTTCCATATTCTCTCTGATTTTGTTTAATTATTGCAGTTGTCAACAAAGGAGAGGAGAAATTTCCAACAATAATTATAGATTTGTTTGTTTTTGATGGTCTGTCAGGTTTGTGTTGAAGCTCTGCATACAAAAATTTATGATGTGTCATTTATGAATTGAACAAGTTATTCTATTGAAATGTCCCTCTTTATCTCTGGTTATATTTTTTTCCTAACGTCAACTTTGTCTGAAATTATTATAGCCATTCCAACGTCTTTATAATTAATGTTTATATAGAATTTCTTCTTTTACTTTTAATTTATATCTTTATAAAATATATTGGACATGTTTACATTTTATATTATTACCTATGTTATTGAATTTAACTCTTATTTGTCATTAGTTTTTTTAATTTATCTCCCCTTTTATTCCTCTTTTCTTCTTTATTTTTTTATTATTAAATATTCTTCACTATTTTATTTTATCTCTACCCATGACTAATTAGCTATACTTCTTGGGTTTGTTTTTATAATGGTTGTTCTAAAGTTTCCAGTCTGCATCTTTAGGTTAGTAGAATCATCAAATGATATTGTTCCTCTTAATTTGTAGTTAAAACTTACCAGCAATATGCTTCCATTTACCCTCTTCCATCTTTTGTGCTATTGTTATAAAATATTTCCCTAAATGTTTTAACTCCACATATGTTGTTACAATTCTTGCTTTAAACAGACAATTACCTTTTAAATAAATTTTTAAAAGAAAGAAAAAGTCTTCTATTTATCACTTCCTTAACATTTTGGGCATTGTTTATTTCTTTCTTTGTATAGATCCAAGCTTTTTTTTTTTTGGTACCATTTTTTTCTTGTCTGAAGAACTTTTAACATTTCCTGTAGTGCAGGTCTACTAGTAAAGTGTTTTGTCTTTTACTTCTTTGAAAAAAGGCCTTATTTTACCTTCATTTAAAAAAGATTTTGCTGGATATCGAATTCTCAGTTAATAGGTTTTCTTCTTTTATCACAAAGATATGTCTAGTGATGGAAAACTGTCACCTTTACCTTTTCTATAAGATATATAGAATGTGTCAATAATGATATCTTTATACTCTGAAGTAAATATTAACAATTAAATGGTTTTGGTATGTTTTACTGTGCTGTTTCACTACCATATTGAAAAACATCCAGATTCATTATCCCTTAATGTTGGGGCACTTGCAGTTTAAAAAAGAAAAGTAAAATATTGATTCAGTCCTTGGGTAGCTTTATATAGATTTCTTAGTCACTTTGTATGGATTCTTCCTGTGTTCATGTGGATTGTGAAGCTATACCTGCCGCTATGGGGGGTGATCTTACTCTTATTAAAGCAAGGAATGGTGATTAGTTGCAACTTAGTAATCTCTTTTGTTATTTTTAAATAGTTTTTGATAAATAAATGAAAAAAAACTTAAATGAGAAGTATTGGTACTCAGAAAAGCACATATATATATAATATATAATTCCATTTTAGAATAAAATAAAATTTGGAGCATGCTATATAAGATTTTAGGGAATCAGTTTTTACCTTTAAAACAAATACGTAATTTTTGGGGTGTTTACTGTTTTCACCTGTGTAAGTTCTGTTTTCCATTTAAAATGTTAGTACCTTCAAGGCTAACAGCCTTGTCATATGACTCTATAAAATATAAATTTATGTTTTCTCAACTATGGTTTCTCTACCTGAAAATGTCATTTTCTGAAGGCTCTCTATAACATGTGTTTTCTCCCTTAAATGCCATTCCAGGTGCATTCCTTAAGTTAACCATGATTTTAGCCCTCAGGTCATTCTTTTATTAATTCTTGTGAAACATGCCTTTACTTCCTTTCAGCCATTCCCAATTTTCACTCTCAGCACACTTTAGACATAAACCTGTTGTGTAATTGTTGGTGTAGCTATTTCTCTTTACCTGGACATCATGTGAACTCTTTGAGGACAGGAATCATATCTTGTATCTTTCTGTGTGCTCAAGACTCACCATAGGAACTCGTATTCAGGAGTTCAATAAAATTACTCCGCAATCCCACATGACCATGAAGTTTTGCTCTTTCTCAAGGATTTGACAATTTAAAAGTTTTTGAAAATTAGTGAAACAACTCACAACAACAACAACAACAAAACAGAAGTGTACATTATTACTTTTCCATTCGGACTGTTTTCTTAAACATATTTTTTGCCTTTCTTCTATAGGTGAATCTTTGAAAGGAAAGATCATGGTCCAGAAGAATAAGAAAGATCCACGTTCTCTCATTGTGACCCTCACATTGAATAATTCAACTCAAACTTATGGTCTCCAGTGAAAAAGCCACAAAAGGACAACTAACTTGCCATTTTTATTGTGGGGTGGGAGCATTGGGGTGAAGGGGGAAGGGTTTTATGTGAGCACATGGATGATAGATCCTTTTCTAATGAGTCTCCTCAGTAAAATTGTGGCAGGAATCCAACGTAATATAGCCAAGGAAAGGAATCCACTCTCAGTGGTCCACCTACATAGCCACATTCTTAGAATTCTGGTGAGATTTAACCAAATGTGACCCCTACATTAAGTTTAGCTTTGTTGAAAATCATTTAAATTGGCCTAAATATGGAACAGACATGGTCTTTGTTATTGTTTAAAAGTTTTGTATTAGAAATGTTAAACAATACTTAGTTGTTATCTAGGAAATGTTTTATTAAACTAGTAACTACACACAAGGTATTACACATTTTATTGCAGATTTCCTCTCTGAGGAGTAGTTTTTAATTGTATTTGTTATAATATCAGTATATAATAGATTCAAGATCAAGTGTAAGGGCCCAAAATATGTAAAAGCGAATCACACAAATCGTATTTGAAGACAGCTTAGTTGATTACTTTGTAGTTCTGTGGTTTTCATTTTATAGCTTCTCTCTGAAAATATTCTTTAGCCATTTAATTTTCTAGCATTGCTCAGGAAATCTAATTTCAATATGTTTATTATAGGTTTCACAAAAGTTTTTAAAATTTGGAATAAATGTGTACTTATTTACTAATATAATACCTTCTTCAAACTAGATTTTTGTGCAAAGTGAAATGTGTAACTTGATATATCACTTTTTACAATTCTGTTATTTACATTGACTCAGTTTGAAACGCAGAATAGAAAACATTTAATAAAATGTATACAACAGCCATTAGTATTATAAAATGACATTGCAAAATATTAAGGCCTTTTATAAAATCAAGTATAAAAATTTTATTAAAGTGTACTTGGCATACAATGTTACATTAGTTTCAGAAGGTGTGCAATATAGTTATGCAACATTTATTATAAACATTATAAAGTGATCCTCACAATAAGTCTAGTAGCCATCTGTCACCATAAAATGTTATGGTGTAATTGACTATATTTCCTGTGTTGTATGCTACATTCCTGTGGCTTATTTTATAATTGGAAGTTTATACCTCATCCCCCTTCATCATTTTCACCCATTCTTCCTGACCCCTCCCCTCTGTCAATCATCAATACTCTCTATCTATGAGTGGTTTTGTTTGGTTTTAGATTCCATATACAACTGAAATCACATGGTATTTATCTTTCTCTAGCTGACTTATTTAATTTACTATAATACCCTCCAGGTCCATCCATGTTGTCAAAATGGTAAGATTTCATTCTTTTGTATTTCTGAGTAATATTTCATGGTGTGTGTATACCATATTTTCTTTATCCATTCATTTATTGATGAATACCTAGGTTGCTTCCATAATTGGCTATGCTATATAATAAAATCCTAATATGCAAATCGACCGAAAGTGGTTGCTATGATGTGCCTGACCACCAAAGGACAGACACTCAACGCAGGAGCTGCCCCCTGGTGGTCAGTGTGCTCCCATAGGGGGAGCCCCGCTCAGCCAGAAGCTGGGCTCACAGCTGGCGAGCACAGTGACAGTGGTGGGAGCTTCTCCCACCTCCACTGCAGGTGGGTGGTAAAGAGTGAGGGATCCCAGACTGCAAGAGGGATATCTGCCTATCTGCTGATGGGCGGATATTCCCCAAGGGGTCCTGGACTGCGAGAGGGTGCAGGCCAGGCTGAGGGACACTGCCCCTCTCCCCTGCACCAATGTTGTGCACCAGGCCTCTAGTTGTAAATAATACTGCAACGAACATAGGGGCGCATACATCTTTTCAAATTAGTGTTTTACTTTTATTCATATAAATTCAGAAGTGGAATTTCTAGGTTCTATGGTAGTTCTGTTTTTAATATTTTGAGGGATCTCCATACTGTTTTCTATAAACAGTGCAGGATGATTCCTTTTTCTCCACATCCTCACCAACACTTGTTGTTTGTTGATAACCATTCTGACAGATGTTAGGTGATATCTCATTATATTTTTGATTTGCATTTCTCTGATGATAAGTGATGTTGAGCATCTGTTCATATGTCCATTTCTAAATTGGATTGTTAGGGGTTTTTTGATGTTGATAAATTGTTTTTAAGAAAATAGGGATCACTGAAACTGGTTTGGCTTAGTGGATAGAGCATCAGCCTGGGGACTGAAAGGTCACAGGTTTGATTCCGGTCAAGGGCATGTATCTTGGTTGTGGACACATCCCCTGTAGGGGGCGTGCAGGAGGCAGCTTATCAGTGCTTCTCATCAATGTTTCTGGCTCTCTATCCCTCTCCTCTCCTCTCTGTAAAAAATCAATAAAATATATTTTTTAAAAAAGAAAAAGAAAATAGAGATTTTTAAAGAGGGAGATCACATGCTTCTCAGTTCAGTCACTGGTATTTTGTTTTGTTGTTTGTTTGTTTGTTTCCAAACAAAATAGAGGCAAGGCCACAGTGGTGAGAAGTATGAGCCTTGGCTCCAGGTCTTACTTGTTATGAGATCTTAGTCACATTCCTAACCTCTCTCCCCTCCATGAATGTGCCAATTCATGAGTTAATGCATTTTAACTACTTAGATCAGTAGTTGACACATCAGAAACAGTCCATGGAAGTGATAGTGTCATCATCATCATAGTCAAGAACCCCTCCAAAGAATATATGACATTTACATTAGTTCAGTTGGAAAATTGTCAACCTCGTTAAAAACTACCCTAATATATGAGTGGATGGGAAGAATAACAACAGAAATTAATACTTAATATTGCAAAAATTGTATTGAAATTATCTTTTGGTCTTTATTAGAGAACTAGACTTATAACTCCTAAAACGATGGTGTTTCCGACCACAGTCTCTAAACTTATTCTTTATGAGCATGATTTTTCTTTTTCACTGGATTAAATCAGCCAGCTGGTTTTCACTGTGAATTTGTATTCAGACCCTTACTGGAAATGTATGGTGCAGATAGTATAGCTCAAAGTACTTGCAATTTTGTTTGGAATAGCTTCATGTACAAAGTTGAGTGGGGTGGGATGATAAAACAAAAATAAGGAAGTCTGTAAGAAGTTTAATAGATTGTTAAAGTAACCAAAAACTATCTAATATTTTTCTTGTATGTACATAACCATTGTTTTCTGCTACTTAAAAAGTTTTATCAAAAATAATTACTCTTCAAAATTACTCGTGTTTAATTGTCATGGGATTTTTACCCAGTGGCTCTTGATTGTTTTCTCCTAATTGTAACTATCCATACCATAGTTTTACCTAAACATTTTATGAAAATTTCAGAATCCAAATATTAGCTCTTCATTTGGAATTTCTGCCATTGAACTGCTGTCAAAAATAAGTACTTTGTCACCCTTGTAACATAATGTCCTTTCATGCTGTGACAGATGGGCGTTTATAGATAGCAAATTACTCTGTCCCAAGAATTCTCTTTTATTTTCATTAAGAAAATACATTTTTCCTTTGTGAACATTGACATTATAATGTAATATGTGGAGTTCATTCAAGTATAGCAGTCATCTCTATTGAGTAGAGCAGTATTTTCTGAACAGAGCATTTTGGAATGAGTATTCCAAGAAAACAACTCTGCAGGTGTGCAGCATTGCACAAGCAATCCAAAGTAGCTCCAACTGCAGGAACACAAATAAGTCATGGGGCTGCTTAAAGAATTTATGTTGTATGCGTAGGGCAAGTAATTTGGATCCAATCGGTGATAGACATTGTCCTGCACAAGAAAAGAGTAAGCTTGTTCAAATAAAATGATAGAATTTTTCGCTAATAAGATTCAAGTTTTAAATTAGAATTTCAGACAACATGTATCCACCACTGTGAGTTTGCTGATTCCTAAAAAGACTGAGATTAGTTATACAAGGAAGGAAAAATTTTTTTTCTACCCTTTTAAGATCTCTCAATATAAAGTTCTTTTAATATAAATTTTACATGGCATGAGAACCTTCAGAAGAAAATAAACACCTGAAGAAACAGTTAAACCTGACTTTTTATGCCAGGTTTGCTGAAGAGTATCAAGTCATGGTAAGATGTGACAGGATAAAAGTGAGGTCAGTATAGTAAATAGCAAACTTAGCAGGTTTGCCCCTACTTACTGAAAGGTTGATCATTCAGATTCCTCTATCCCTTCATTTTCAGAGATAATCCTTTCCTGGTGGTGTAGGGAGCGCACCTCTCAAGGGTTTTATGAGCAGCTTCAGGGGAAGGTCAGAAAGTCCTTCCTGAAGGAGAAAGAGTCATAAAGACAGATCAAATATATGTCCTCATGGTGGCTATTGAACACTAGGTTCACCTGTTTACAGGGAAACAATAGGTCATAAGAGATAACACAACAGAAAAAAGAAAGTTCATCTTTCATTCCTCACTTTCCTTGAATTTGAAATATCCAGTATGCTAAGTTGCTATATTTTGGGATAGCATGCTCTAAACCTGGTTAGCAGTAATAACATTTTTTTACCCTGCATGATAAAATGAATCAACATTCTGAAGATCTGCATCACTCAAGGAGCTAATATCCCCTCCCGCCCCCAAAAAAATGTAATGTTACAAATATCCATTCAAAGTGCAAGATAAATTACTGGATTCTAATGAAACAATAAAAATTTATTGATAAAGTTTTAGGTTTCACATTGCCATTGGCCTTTAAGAAACTACCTGTCAAGCTTGGACTTAGTATTTAAGAAGATTATATGAAGCTATATTTTCCTTATGTATCTCAACCAAAACAACATAAACAGATGGAATGCAGAAGCAGTTATAAGGATACAGCTGTGTTCTTTCTACTAAACCAGGTAATAAAGTGATTTGTAAAAATGCTAAACAATACTCTTACTAAATATTTTTGAAAAAATTATTTTCATTAAGTTATTTCTCAATGAGATTTCTCTGTCCAATTTAAAGTTGTAAAACCCACACTCCCTCCCTCTTCATCCCCATACCTCTTGTTCTTCTAGCACTTACTGCTATTTAGTGTGCTATTTGTATTTTACCAGTTTATCTTTTTTATTTCTGTTTCCTTCCACTAGAATGTGAGCCCCAGGAAGATAGGGATTTTTATTCATTTTATTAATTGCTGTGTTATGCACTGGCATATAGTAGTAGTTAAGTCAATATCTATTGAAAGCTATTGGCCAATAATCTAGACTAGTGGTTTGCTGTAATTAACCAAGGATACTATGGTAGTTTTTCCTCTTTAATTACTTTGTTATCTACAAATTACTTTGTTTTGCCTTTCTGAATTAGGACACCTCTAATATGTTAGTATATGTTTAAATTTTATTTTTTTCCAACCACCGTGATGGTTTAAAATTCACAGCCTAAGACCATCAAATGGTTCTGACCCTATATAAAAACCCTAGGTTTACTTATGGGTGGATCATTTAGTCAATATATACACATTTAAATCATTTTTAATTTACTTGCACTTGATCCTTTTCACAAAGTAGAAATTTCATATATTTTAGAATTGGCAAAGGGTAATAATCGATAGTTGTGAAAGTTGCACATAAACTATTTTAAAAATCAAATTATTTATAAAACTTAATATTTTCTTTGTGAATTAGACAGGAAACAACGACAAAATTAGGAGTGACTCCAAAAATTTCAACGTAAAACTTCATAAACTAATAATGTCAATAATTAGGATTTTTTTTTTAGCTAATGAGAAATCTTGATCAGATAACTTTTTAAAAATTTTATATAGATAATGGTTTTATAGCATTAGTAACAGCAAAGATTTTTTTTAAAAGTGGTATTTTTATCCTCATCTCCATTCTTAACATTTTTGAAAGAACAAAATCTTTGTGTGGCTTGAGTGCCTTTGGAATGATTTCTGAAAGCAAACAGCACATTTTCCCCTCTTTGAAACTGGAGCTCAGATCACAGGAACATGAATGGAGCCCCAGGTCTCTGTTTCATTAGTGTGTGTGTCTCCAATGACCCTCCTGCTGAGAACCCTAATAGGATTTCTTCCCCTTACACCTTCCTCTGCCCCTATCCTCATGCTGTTTTATGGTATTTGGTTTAATGAGACAACTCCTGTGATCCAGAAAAGAAAAAAAAAAGCCCATCGTTTCCTTAAATAGACAAAAGGATAGCTGAGGGAATTCAAAATTGTGTTCTGTTTCCTGCCATTTTATTGTGACCAACATTTGATGACAATTCTGAATATGCTGAGCCAGGAAGATCACAGTAGCCACTTAGTCTCAAAAATCTCAGGCATGGTTGGGCAGATTGCCTCTCACAGAAATCCATTTGGCATTAATAATGTAGAGACAGAAGACATTAGCTGAGAGGGGAAATGGGTTGGTGCAGAAAAGCAGAGAAGAAAGTAGGAACCCTAAAGTTTTTTTTATAAAGTAAGAAGAGACAATCTAGTATCAATGGAATAATTGATTGAAGTGCATGTAAAATGTTTACAATAACCAATTATGGAAATAAGAGTGATAGGTACTGGGAAGTTTAGGGTGGTAAAAATAAGCAAAATTCTATCATAGGAAGATAGTGTCTAAAATGGATGCACCAAAAACTATATATATAAACATTATTTAGGGATGTAAAAGTGACCATGAGAAAACTTAAAACAAATTGCTTAACAAATTCAAGTGGTTGGTTCTGGGTAGGAATTAGGTTACAGAGGACTGGATAGAGGGACTTATATTATTTATCTCGTATTCTTTGTATTATGCCAGGTTTGCTGAAGTGTGTCAAGTCGTGTAATATGTGACAGAACAAAGGTGCTCCAGCCCCAACTCCATATTGTGGAGCTATTGTACTGGATAGAGATGGGCCTATTTACATATAGTTATATGGTAATAAAACATTTTAAGTTGAACCAAAACTAGTGCCCTTCTGACCCCTCAGTTGCCTTGGGACTGGGTAGAGGTCGAGCATGATCTGAGATGTACAGTTGGGACTTGATAGAGGTGGAGCATGGTCTGGGAGGTGAAATTGGGCTGGATAGAGATGGAGCATGGTCTGAGATAAGGAGTTGAGGCTGGATACAGATGGAGCATGGTCTGAGATAAGGAGTTGAGGCTGGATACAGATGGAGCATGGTCTCAGATGTGGAATTGGGGATGGATAGAAGTGGAGCATGGTCTGGAATATCTGGCTCCGGGGTTTGATGCAGTACATCAGCTCTTGCCATTAGCCTTGTTCAAGTATGGATGATGAGCAAAAGGGTTAGCACAGCCTGCAGTGGTCCAGGTGTCTTGGCCTTCTGCCAAGATTTGGATGCAAGACAGTTTGTGAGAGTGAAGAGCATTACAAAATGTGATGTCATAATAGTTCTTTCCACATCCTTTGCATGGCCTAGAAAAATGGTCCTCTCCTTGTCGAGTTATTTACAGAGCAATGATTTTCAACCGGTGTGCCACAAGAATTTTAAAACATGCAATACCTGAGTATTTAGGGCACTGACGTCTTTTCCCTTAAACTGTCAAATAAAAAAATGGCCAAGACCTGTTTGGCTCAGTGGATAGAGCGTCGGCCTGCGGACTGAAGGGTCCCGTGTTCAGTTCTGGTCAAGGGCATGTACCTTAGTTGCAGGCACAGCCCCAGTGCGGGGTGTGCAGGAGGCGGCTGATGTTTTTCTCTCATCGATGTCTCTGACTCTCTGTGCCTCTCCCTTCCTCTCTGTGAGAAATCAATAAAATATATTTTAAAAAATGACAACAGCCAACACAATAGCCATTCTGGGTGAATGAATAAAAAATGTACCTTTTTTTTTTGTCAAATTGGCAAAAAATTATGTGCCATGAGATGAAAAGGGTTAAAAATTGCTGCTATAGAGGATATAGACACCAAATAACTCTGATGGGGGCGTGGGGCCTTTTTCTGCCTCAGCTATGTAATAAGTCACATTTTGGAAAGAGAAATCTTGATTTTTGTGTTTGCTGCTTATGCTGCAGCTGGAAGAGAATACAACTCTTCAGAGTTTGTTAGTCCAGAAGTCTACATATTATTTTCTACTGCTGGTTTTAACCACTTGTTCTCAAATGCAGGTCTGCAATTCTAGGGGAGCTTTATTTAAAGTGCAGGTCCCTGGGCACCTTCCAAGGAGACACGCTGAAAGTCTTGAGTGGCATTCAGAAGTCTAGTAATTATGATATGCAACCGATATGGAGACCCCTGCTTTAATCCAGTCTAGTTTAGGTAACCCTCAAAGCAATCTTAAGAAATAGAAAACTAAAGTTTAAAAACATTGAGTCATTTTTCCAGAAGTTGCACTTACAGTGACATCAATATTTTAAGCATGCTTATCTGCAGTGGGATTCTGCTAAATGTTTAACATCTAGTTCTCCAAAAACAACTCTTCCCCTCTAAGGAGCTTTGACTCAGAGCCCTTGCCAATTCCAGTGGTATAAATACAATGGCTGATTTCAAGCTACAACAATGATGTCACTGAACATAGAATTAGGAAGAGATGCTCAAGAGCACAAAGATATTTCCACCATGTAGACACTGACATACACACTTATAGACATAAATAACCTTAAAAACAGAGTACCTCGAGATACGAGTGCCCTAACATACGAGATTTTTGAGATATGAGCCGTCGAGCGAGCGATTTTTGCTTTGAAATACAAGCAACATTTGAGATAGGAGTAATTGCATGGATCGGCCGGCTGCACACGACGCACCAGTTTACCTCGACTCGAGCATCTCATAGTTTCCCACGCCTCAAGGTTATGGAATGAATTAAACTCGTATCTCAAGGTACCACTGTATTAAAGTGTAGTAAAATAAGAAGTGGTAAGTTTTGGTATTCATTGCCTTGGTTATATAATTTATTTAATTGTACGTTTATATAATTTAATCCTATATAATAAAAGCCTAATATGAAAATTGACTGAACAACGGAATGACCAATCGCTATGATGCACACTGACCACTGGGGGGCAGGCACTCAATGCAGGAGCTGCCCCCAGACAGCCAGGCGGGTGCCAGTGAAAACCCCACAAATCGTCCCACGGACTGCCCCACAGATATGCTCTGGTCACCAGCCAGGCCTAGGGACCCTACTTGTGCACAAATTTCGTGCACTGGGCCCCTAGTTTTTAATAATGCCTGAGTTCAACAACTGGGTTTCATAATCCCTGAAAATTTAGCAATTAGCTCAATGAGCTGATGCAAGCCCTAATTCAAAAGCTCTCTATACTAGTGTTTAATAGCATGTGGTCTCTGGAATATACGTTGTTTAAAACGCTTTCTGAAACAAAATTGTAAAGGCTCAGATGTGTTTGGGAAATGCTGCATGGTTAATTTCTTCTTGAAGACCCACCATTTAGATTGGCATGTTATAGGTCCTGAGAAGGGCTGAGGTAGAGAACTTACCTCAAACCTAACTTTCCTTTCTTATATAATATCAGTAAGCATCCTATAGGAGCAAAGATATTAAAGCACTGACTTGAGCCATATTATCTGAGTTTGAATTCTGGCTCTACCATTTACTAATTGTGGGTCTTTGTGTAAATATAACCTTCCTGTTTCAACTTCCTCAGCTATAAAATAGGAATAATAATAATAATAATGCCTATTTCATATTATTGTTGCAAGACTCAAATGAGTTAACATATAGATGAATTGTTTAGAGCAATGCCAGGCACCTGAAATTCCTGTATGCCTGTAAGTTGTTATCATTATTGTTATCCTCATACCATTTGCCCTCCAGCTTAATCATGCCAGTATCCTTGACTCTCAGGTTCCCTGTCAAGTGATATGGAAGAAGGCAAAGGGATGGGAAAGAAGGGTCTCTTGACATTCTTTCCTGAGTTCAAAGCATTCCTAGCCACACTAGGAGGATTTAGGATTTGCCATCCTGACCAGAACCTGCCAACTGGGACTGGGATTTTAGATGTGCATACATTTAAATAAGAATGCCCTTAACTAGAAACCATTTAGATACCCATGCCAGTGGTTAGGTATTTTCTCTTGTCATCAAAAAAATAGCAATGGTTTTGCAATAGGCTTTTTCCTTCTGAGTCAGCATCCTCAGGAGCAGGAATGTCACCGTTTACAAAGAGTTGCTCCAGGTTCTGACCTTCTAACTGTCATATCCATAGCTTTTTCCCAGTCAAGTGAAGGACACAAATCCCTTCAATGCTTTGCCTTCTTGCCAATTTAGCTAATTGCATTCTGCTTTAGGGAAAGGGGATGGTGGTGAGTTAACAGCACATAGAATTCTACAAGGGTTGGGTTAAGAGAACCTAGCTGTGACTTCATCGTAGTTTTGTGAAAATCAGATTTTATTTTTAAAAGAATAAAGGGCATGGAGAGATCATTCAAAAATAAAAAAGGTCAACAGACATAAAAATATTTCTAACCTCACTAATAATAAAAACATAGTTAAGATATGTTTCTTCTATCAGAGCAAAGATATTATTTTTAATTGACAAAACCTAAAGTAATGGCAAAAGTATGAGGAAACCAGCACTCTCTTACACTGTTAGTAGGATTATATGATCTTTTTAGCATACTATTAGATAATATATCAACTAGAGGCCCATTGCACGAAGAGATTTATGCAATAGACCTTCCTTCCCTTGGCTTCCAGCACCGGTTTTCCTCTGGCAGCTGGGACCCAGGCCTTCACTCCAGCTAGAGTCTACCATCTTCATCTTCGCTGCAGCACTCTGCTCCTGTAGATCCCTTTGCCCCTTGCCCCCCATTCATAGCAGGTGTCCTGTCCCACCCAGCCACTCAGCGCCTGGAGCAGCTGGGCGGCCACCATCTTTGGCCTTCTAATTTGCATACTCACTCTGATTGGCTGTGGGCATAGTGGAGGTATGGTCAATTTACATACTTGTCTATTATTAAGTAAGATATGAAATGCATTTCCCAATTTGACTTTAGAAAGTTATCAGAAGAATATAAATTTGGGCAAGTAAACAGCAATGTATGTTGAAAGAGGCTCAAAATGTCTCATAATTTAAAAAAAATGGAAACTAATTATATGTGTGATAGATTGAATTGTTGATCTCAATTCTTCAATCTGAACTCACATGCCTTGATCATAAGCAAAGTCTGTTTCTGCATCGCCTGACTTTGTGCTTGGCCATGTGGTAAGCTCTGAGCAATGGTCTGTGGGCAGAAGTAACATTAAGCCTACTCTTTAAGAGGCCTCAAGTGTTTCTGCTTAACCTCATGTGTTTCTGTAAACTTCACAGCATGTTCCAGTTGGTTCTTTAGCCCTCGAAAGGGGATGAGACACACAGAGGAGAGCCACCCTTGCCAGTTATAGACAGAGCAGCTATGAAGTAAAGCAGTACTACTCAGCTTGAGGCCAGCCCACATCAGCCGATCTCTGGCCAATCTGCAGAGGTGATGTATATGCCCATCTATAGCTCTAGAAGGAATATATGTGGTATCTATCATTTACATAGAGTATATATTATATGTAATATTTATAAAAACTATTTTAAGCCACTGAGCTTGGGGTTGATTTGTTATGGAGCAGTATTAACTAAAATACTCCATCAAGAAAATATGTGATACCATAATATGCAACTGTTATAAATAATGATATGATCATATTCACTGACATGGAAATATGTCTATTCAATATTGTTAAGTGAAAGAAATTAGATTTCAGAACACTACTTAAACACAGATATAAGAAAGTGGTTATGTCTAGGGGCTGGGGTCAGGAAATTTCCTTTTTTGCTCTGTAGTTTTGTGTATTGTTTGATTTCATTTTTCAAAGAGCATCCATTAATTTTTTTCCATTTTTTTATTAAGGTATTACATTTGTACATGTCTTCCCATTGTCCCCCCCACCCCACTCCCATATATGCTCTTACCTCCCAGTGTCTTGCGTTCTTTGGTTATGCTTATATGCATGCATACAAGTCCTTTGGTTGATCTCTTATCTACCCCACCTCTCCCTAACCTTCCTGCTGTAATTTGACAGTCTGTTTGATGCTTTACTGCCTCTGTATCTATCTTTTTGTTCATCAGTTTATAATGTTCTTTATTATGCATAAATGAATGAGATCATGTGGTATTTTTCTTTCATTAACTGGCTTATTGTACTTAGCATAATGCTCTCCAGTTCCATCCAGGTTGCTGCAAATGATAAGAATTTCTTCTTTTTTTATGGCAGCATAGTATTTCATTGTGTAGATGTACCATAGTTTTCTGATCCACTCACCTGCTGACAGGCACCTAAGCTGTTTCCAAATCTTAGATATTATAAATTATGCTGCTATGAACATAGGGGTGCATATATCCTTTGATTGGTGTTTCTATTTTCTTAGAATATATTCCTAGGAGTGGTATTACTGGGTCAAATGGAAGTTCCATTTTTAGTTTTTTGAGGGAACTCCATACTGTTCTCCACAGTGGCTCACACTAGTCTGCATTCCCACCAGCAGTGCACGAGGGTTCCTTTTTCTCCCAATCCTCACCAGCACTTGTCATTTGTTGATTTGTTGATGATAGCCATTATGACAGGTGTGAGATGGTACCGCATTGTTATTTTGATTTACATCTCTTGGATAATTAGTGACTTTGAGCATGTTTTCATGTGTCTCTTTGCCTTCTGTCTTCTTTCAAAAAGATTCTATTTCAGTCCGTTGCCCATTTTTTTTATTGAATCATTTATCTTTCTTTTATTTAGTTTTATAAGTTGCCTTTAGATGCTGGAGACAGTATGTCTCAATTTCTTGTATTCCTTCATTTGTGATTACACAAGAGTCAATTTGTGATTCAGCCCCTGGGTGGCAGTGTTTCTGGATTGACTGTGAGTCTATAGTCCTCTCTAGCCAGTGCTTAGATTCTGCTTTCCCTGTGGCACTCAATACTGGTTTGTGGGAGTGGGCTGCCCCAGAGAAGGTTCTCTGACAGTCACTTCCCTCTCTGATCCCCAGGTTCCAGAAAAACATCTTTCCCCTGCAGTCTCCTAGGGTGTCCCCAACTGGGTGATCCTATGTATTGGGCTTAGCAATCAGAAGCAAGGATCTGAAGAAGAAAAAGTGCAAGTGCACGAACTCCAGAGCTGCACGCAAGTCTGCGCAATCCCTTTCCCCCATCGTGTCCAAGCATCTGGCACACTTTTAAAACTCCCAGGATGTCCTTCTGTGTCAGACCAAAATGGGTTGCTTTTTAGAGATCCTCTTTGTTAGCAGCTCTGAGGACCCCCTTCCACATTCATGGATCATGCCAGCCCCACAGCCATGGATTTCTCTAGGTGCGGACTTCCCCCAGTCCTCCAGCTCCCTTAGTGCACATGTTTCTTTGTCCTTTTGGGACCAGAGACCTCACCTTATCCCAGGCGAAATCCGACCTTTCCATGGTGGAGTGTAGAGCTTCTCTGAATCCACGTGTTTGCACCAATTGGGGATCAGTGTTCTGGGGTTCGCAGCTGTTCGGTGAGTGCTGTAGTTGTAGATTGTCAGGCTTCCGATAACATCCACTTTCCCCTTCAAGATGGCATGGTCTCTGAGTCCAAGCTGGTGTCTCCGGGAGGGAACCCAGCAACAGTGGGGGCTGCCCGGTCAGTGGAGCCCCGTCCAGCAGTCCCCCACCTTCTCCTGGAGTATAGCTGTCTCTTAACTTGCCAACAGACACTCCCTATGTGACCCTCAGCTGTTCTTTCTATCTGCTCCAGGACATGGCTTGCGACACATTCCTCTATTCTGTCGCCATTTTTCCCCCCGTATTCATCTTTTTTATAATTCGAAGTATGACAATGATTGTGATATATACTGAGAGGACAAAAAGACACATCTTTGTAGAATAAAGAGAAAGGCAGGCCCTAACTGGTTTGGCTCAATGGATAGAGCAGACTGAAGGGTCTGAGGTTCGATTCCGGTCAAGGGCATGTACTTTGGTTGTGGGCACATCCCCAGTAGCCAGTATGCAGGAGGCAGCTGATCAATGTTTCTCCCTTCCTCTCTGTAAAAAAATCAATAAAATATTTTTTAAAAATTAAAAAAAAATGTAGTGCTGTGGCTTTCAAACATTTTTTTAAAAGAGAAAGGCGGTTAGAAAGGAAAAGAGGAGCCCAGTTTAAATGTAGCCTTGACAGGAGGATAGAATTCAGATTTGATATATAAAGAACTAGAAATAGAGCCCTGACCTGTTTGGTTCAGTGGATAGAGCGTCAGCCTGTGGACTAAAGGGTCCCAGGTTTGATTCTGGACAAGGGCATGTACTTCGGTGTGTGAGAGGCAGCTGATTGATGTTTCTAACTCTCTATCCCTCTCCCTTTTTCTCTTAAAAAAATCAATAAAATATATATTTTTAAAAAGAACTAGAAGTAGAAATTATGATAGTTAACATTGATTATAGCATACTCTGAGTATGCTCATAAGTGAACTATCTGGTTTAGTTCCCTTAGCAACTCTATGAGGTCCTAATTTTACCTTTCCTTATTTTACAGAGAAAGAAAATGAGGTTCAGAAAGAGTTAATAATTGGTTGTGGATCACACAGCTTGGATTTGAACCCAGGTCTGTCTCCAGAGCCCATTTTCTTTTTAGTTCAGTCTTATTCTCACTGCATGGTTTTCAGCAGAAGGAGGGACGTGGATGAGTGACAGGTATGGAACCCCAATATGGGAGCTCTTACAGATAAAGGACAGATCGAGGATGTAATCACAGAGGAGAGGTCACAGAAGCTGAGGTGATATTCTACATCTGCACCTAGATGTTGAGTAATCATATACCAATTACTTAGGCTCCTCTAGCCCTGGATTTATAATATTAAGTAAGTAATAAATATTTTTCTCATAGTCATGCGAATTGTTTCAGTGCCTGGCACACAAGCTGCCATTAAATTGTTTGCTACTATTTTAATATGCATAAAAGCACCTTGAAAACAGTGAAATGCCAATCAGACACGATAGTTACAATCTACAATTTTAATGAGAACCATATTTAAATAAAATTGATGGGGTGGGCTGAGGTTGGAATTGACTGGAGACTGCAGGCCTTGGCCAAGAGGCCCTTGATGAGAGGTTGGCTAAGGGCTGGCAGGGGGAATACCATCGGGCAGGGAAGACATTCCAGTGGAGGATCCACAGGACTAGGCAAATGGCTGGTACCTGGGGAGGAATGAATGTGACAGATTTAAAAAGTCACCAAGGTTTCAAATCCAGAAAAATAGTGATAATTTTGATGACGAAAGCTTCATTATTATTAAATTGTGGGACATGTGTTGAAAAAACAAGGAGAAACTCTCTAGGAAAGATATGTTTTTCATTCATACATTTACCACTATTTTGCTTGCTATGTGCCTGACACTGTAGTATATATAATCAAGCAGATGATGGTGGATGGTGGGGGGGGCAGGGGGAAATTCATAATCAAATAATCACAAAATAAGTGTAAAATGCACCTGCAATCCAGAAGGAAGAGGCACATGGGGTTATGTAAGCACAAGATCAGAAAATGTTTCCTGAGAAAATGATAATTCAGCTGACATCTGAAGGATAAATTGAAACTTAGAGTTTAATTTAGGTTGTTACTTCATAGATTCCTAGACCAGCTCTCCCAGAGGCAGCTTACTAGTATATTTAGCCATGTCAGTCAGAGGTTCTCCAACTTGAGTGTGCACCTGAGTCATCTAGAGGGCTTGCATTGGCTGCAGGACTTGCCTGCAATGTCTGATGGCAGGTGTGGGCTGGGGCCCAACAATGTGCATTCTACAAATCCTAGGTGATGCTGCCACTGCTTACCTGGGAGTCATACATTGAGAACTGCTACTCAATGAACCCCATGCTACCTCTTGCCAACTAGCTGAACTTAACGAGCAACTTCTAACAAATGTTTTCTAGGTTGCTCACCACAAAAAATAAAAAAATAAAAATCAATTTCCAAAGTTTTTGAAATGTTTTTACACCAGGTTGAATGTTAACATTACATGTTCAACCTTTCTCTTTATTGAAAAAGTAAATAAATAAATAAATACCACTGTAATCATAGAATCGCCCTGCAGTTAGCTCTGGCTGAATAAATGTCAAAGCACTGTAAACAACTCTAATGGGATCTTTGAAAGGGGAAGATGAATGCCTGGCCTCTGAGACTTCCAGGCAGGGACACAGGATCTTTTCAGGGCAGAACCAGGCAAGACATGTGCTGGGGAATGGGTGAGAGCAGGGACTGGTTCAGGATGAACCTATAATTTATGGCATAGGAATTCTGTTCCTTCGAAGTTGGGAAAAGGGAAACCTGCCAACAATCAACCACTAATTTTTTTTAATACTGTAAAAAAACACACACAATCTTTTAAGATTACACAGTAAATGCATAAATAAATTGTCCTTTTTAAAAATATATGTTTATTGACTTCAGAGAGGGAGGGAGGGGAGAGAGAAAGAGAAAGGTCAATAATGAAAGAGAATCATTGATCTGCTCTCCTACGTGACATCTACTGGGGTTTGAGCCCAAAACCTAGGTATGTGCCCTGACCAGGAATCAAACCATGATCTTCTGGTTCATGGGTTGATGCTCAACCACTGAGCAACACCAGGCGGGTTAAATTGTCCTTCTAAAGATACTTAACCAGTATAAATAAGGCCTCCCCAACACTAATTCTCTTCCTTTCCCAGAACTAACTCATGTTGTCAATTTGACATTTGTTTCCAGACACTTTTATGCAGTTTCTATGGGAACAATTGATTATTGTTTCTTCTGATGGTATCATATTCTGTATTGTTCCACAACTTTTTTTTCACTCATTGGGATATCCTATGGACGTTTCCATTTTAGTACAGAACTCCACCACACTCTTCTTAATTTTTTTCATATTATTACATAACAGAACTAATGAAGTCCGTGTAGACAGGATTTAAGCCCCTTCCTCTCCTCCCATTGTGTTGTTTTGTTTTGTTTCCCAGTGATGACAAGCAGTGCTGAAGGAAACAGTCTCATATGTGCCTTCCTCAAGGCAGGTATGGGTGCTTCTAGGCACTCAGTGTTTTTCAGGTGAATGAATGAGGTAACAGATGGCTCAGGTGCAGACCAGCTCAGCAAGGCTGGGTAACACAGAGGCCCCTGAATGCATACTCATTGATTATTTGTCCCTTCTCAAGGCTGTACGCTCAGGACAACAAAGACTCCTTGTTACAGCTGTATCCTCACACCTAGAAGAGAGCTCAGCAGTCAGCATCAAAGACCCTACTCATTTACCCCAAGGGTTTCTTCAGCAGGTATTACTGAACACCTCCCAGGGAGATGGTGTAAACTAAGTACTCCCAGACCCAGGCTTCAAAAACTCCCTGATGGTGGGAGGTATTTTAAATTAAAATCCCACACCAACAAAAGCCCATTTGGCTACAAACCAACCAGAGAAGCACCGAGCAGTCCAACAAGGACATGACAGAGAAAATGACAAAGAAGCAAAGATCCAGGTGATTTGGAGGCTTCAGCCAAGTGAAGGGGGCTAACGAAGAAGGCAGACAAGGCAGAGGCAGCAGGCTATGGAAAGACCCTGAGGAGGGGATGTCCAGCACATGAGTGGAAATGAACTCTGTGAGAGTGATAGGACAGGGGACTGAGAGGAGGGGCACAGGGTGAAGTACAGAGGAGGCAGGACTAGGTCACACAGGATCCCTATCTTTCAAAACAAGACTTGGAGTCTCAAGGTGAGCATGGAGACTGAGTCCCATCACAAACACTTCATAGTCCCTCCAACATCTTCCTTCTTGCCAACTAAAAGGTACTTTCATCCACTTGGTTCCCAAATAACCTTGAGACTTAGAAGAAAGATCCTCCATGCCAGCACTTTTTAAAGAAAGAAACTGCATTTATTATTTTTAAATATATTTTTATTGATTTCAGAGAGGAAAGGAGAGAGGGAGAGAGAGAGAAAGAGAAACATCAGTGATGAAAGTGAATCATTTATTGGCTGACTCCTGCACGCCCCTACTGGGGATTAAGCCCGCAACTGGGGAATCGAGCCCAGGACCCTTCGAGTCCACAGGCTAACACTCTATCCACTGAGCCAAACCAGCTAGGGTGAAACTACATTTATTGAACTCCTGCTATAGGCCAAGGAGTACCCTGAGCCTTTTACCCATCTTACCTCATTTACTGCCCAACAACCTGTGAGATAAGTAGTAGTACTTTCTTTGAATAAGAAAATAGAGATTCAGAGAGAATAAGTAACTTGCCCAAGGTCACACAGCTATCAAATAGTAGAACCAGGTCTCTGAGTGCAAGGTCCTGATCATTTACTCCATATTGTTCAGACCATGGGGCCCCAGTGGTCTGTTTCACTTGGCCTTGTTAGTGTCTCAGGAAACCACTTTCCTGTGCAGTGAGATACAGTTTCAGGCAGCAGGGAGCCGAAAATTACAGAAAGCTCTCTTCAACCCAGTGTAGAGTTCATTAAGCTCCAGGGGGCACTTAATATCTTCAGCATTTTAAAGCAGCTCTAGGCTCCATAAGAAAAGGAAAAAGCTTATACCCACCCCCTAAAAGTGAATGAAAGTCTTTGCTAACTAAATACTGCAGAGAAGCAGCTTCCCCATTTGTCTGCAATTACCTTGGTCCCCAGTTACATCATGGCTAGTGAAATGATTAACAAAATAATGGTAATGATGCTGATGGTAAATTAAATGGAAATAAAAGGAGCTCAGTGTACTGTTCAATTTCCCACTTGGGGACCACTCCTAAGTTGTGTTCTTCAGCTTCCCACTGGGAATTTGCACATGTAAATAAATACGCCTGATTGGAAAGGCAAACTTAGACCTCTGTCAGTGGCTAACAATGAAATCCAAGGTTGGGATTGCTTCTCTCCCATCCAGGGAGAGCTCCCAAGGCTGATGTCAGTGAAGATGGATTTCCCCCCTCGAAATGTTCCAATGCATTATGTAAATAAAGACAAACACCTCATAGGACTGACCTCTGCCACAGAATTTGACATCCTCCTGCCCTAGCCAAACCAAGTGGAAAATTGGATTTAAGAAAAAGAATCAGGACTTCATTGCGACCCAGATGCTTTGTGGTGGCGGGGTTCTCTCCCCACTGCAAATCAACCCAGCCCCACCAAGAGAAATTACCAGCAGATGTGACAAGGAATGAGCATGACAGTTGGGATCTAGTCATGTCATCGGCAGGTTCCTATCTTGTCAGAGGCCCTTTATTAGGCTACTAATCGTAATCATTAGCTTTTCCTAAGAGGAAAACCTTACAAGAAGAGGGACAGCCTGTGTTTAAAATTCAGCTCTGCCTCTTATTGTTAACTGTGCTATTTTGGACACATTACTTTAAAAGCTTTCTGAGCACCATTTTCCTCATCTTTAAGCATAATAATAATGCCTGTTTATTATATTATCTTATTTTTTCAAAATCTTCAGAGATAATATATATTAGTAGTTGTCTAATGCTGGAGAGGAAGTGTTGGGGGAAACGGGAAATGACTGCTCATACGTACAGTTTTTTGTGTGGGGGGTACTGAAAATGATTTAAAATTAGATTATAGTGACGATTGGTCAACTCTGTAACTATATGAAAAATGTCTGAATTGTACACTTAAAAACATTAAGTCATTTGGACAAGATGATATGTTTGGATCTTGCCCAATTTATGGAATCGAAGCACATCCTGAAATGGAGCTTGGTCCTACAGAAAAATGCCCATGTTCATGTTAGTGCACAACAGAGGGAGAGGAGCTGGTAACCTAGGCTGTAGGCAGTGACAAAATCCCACTACTCTACTATAAAAATTAGCTAATTTACAAGTCCACTACCAGATATGAAAATTGGTGGCCAAGCACTTAACTATCAATGTTTGATGAGATACTATCATATGCCTGGTCCTGTTCTAAGCACTTTCCATGGATTTCATCTAATCATAACAGCATTATGAGTCTTCAGATGAGAAACTGAGGATTGGAGGATTACAAAGACAGGAAATTGAGGAGTCAGATTCAAATGCAGACACAGCTGGACTCCAAGGCCTGTGGTCCTTACCTCTTTCTCTCCTGCCTAATTTTCTCCATACTTTATTGCTTTCTCTATACTCTATCTGTGTGCAAGGAAAGTGCTTAATCACCAGTGAGCATATAACTGAGTTAAAAATAACCCATGTATCATTTCTTGCTCTAGTTCTTAAAAGCAGGGAGTATGATCATGTCTTTTCTTAAGCCCCGAGTTCAGTTTCTTGATGCCCAGACAGGTTCTACGATTTGCTTGCCAGATACATACTCCAGGCTCCTGAGGGCTAGATGTGCACCTCTTATCTAAACCAGGATAACTATTCTTTTTTCTTTTTCCTTTGTAAATATCTGTAATCCAGCCTCTACCCAAATTTGCTACAGAAGCCCTAAAGAAGCCAGATTTCAAAGTGCCTGCTATTTGTTTTTCTCTCACCTCCAGTCATAATGCGTTGTTTGCTACACAGTAATTTTTCCACAGCCAGTGATTCCTCCGTCATAAACACGAGAAAATGACTCTGGCAATGTAGTGAGCAGTTGGGAGATGACAAATTGTGCACGCCCGGCCTTTCCAGCAGACTGCCCTGACGTCAGAGCCTGCGCTACATGAGTGCTCACCTCTCCACAGCCCTCCCCTTCCTACTATTATGGAGGCCCAGCCCAATGCTACTATCAGGCCTCGGCTCAGGCCGAAGCCCAAGCCCCACAGAGGCTACACAGAAAGGCCCCATGTCTGCTTCTGGCGTGCTTAGAACTGGGAAACGTTAGGCCAGCCTTGGAGCTTACCATGGATGTAAGATGAAAGGAAGGGTGTTGCCTAGCACCGGACAAGTATTGCCACACTTCATTTGGGCACCTGGGCCTCCACCATGTGGACAGCCTACTCAACAGGCAAGGCCAGGCCTCGATCCTGCCCCGGTTCCAGCCTGCTTCCTGTTCCCTGGTGAGGCCACAGTGCTGTTGTGTTCTAGGAGCGCTTCCCAGTCTCCGTGGCTCAAGGGACCCCCCCTGGGGCACCACAGGCTCCTTGGGAATGATGCTTTCTTTACAGATAACAAGCACTTGCATGAACATATTGCCAAGGTCTGGGTTTGTGTTTTTAAAAAAATTCAAAAGCTAAAAACCAGAGTTATATGATGACCTCACCTGAGGTGACAAAACAACACTGACTCCTGCCCCTTCCACCTGCCCCCTTCCAGTGAGGACCCCCCTAAGGTACTGAGCCCAACCTTGGGATTCCCTGTCCACACCTAACTTACAGGTGATCCAGAGGAGGTCCCAGGGCCATGTATGGGTCTCCTCCCTGCATGGCCTGATCTCCCAGGTTAAATTTGCTGCTCTAGTGCTATGGGAGCCCAGGAGGCTAAGAGCCTGACTGGGTGCAGAACTAGAACAAGGGGTGAGTCAACTACCTCCAGTCCCTGCAAGGAGGGGGCAAAAAAGCACAGAATGAGATGGAGGTCACTGTGCTTCCTAGGACTCTATGGAAGTCAAGTACCACAGACATGCTTTGATAAACCACTTGAAGTGGATGGAGTTGGTGAGACCTCCCCACCACTTCCGCCTGAGTAACAACAGGTAAGTGCTGCCCTCTTACCCTGGGAAAGTTGACCACATTAATTAGGGAGTGAGGGCAGGACAGGGAAGCGTGGGCCAGAGCTGCTTGAGCAGGAAGGAAGGAAATTGAGTTCTGTCCTCTGTGCTCTTGGTCTGTCTTCCACCCCCTATCACCCCACTACCGTCACACACCCCCACCCCCCAGGGCTCAGTCTCGTCTCTAAATTAGTAAAGAACATCTGATTGGAGAGATATTTAATGTCAGGCTCCTAGGTTGATCCCCCAGAGCAGATTGGCTGTGTTGTAGCTTGTCAACCCCTCCCTCTCACCCCAGGTCTCTCTCTCTCTGCATTTGCACAATGTGGAGCTGGACTGCTTGAGTCTCTCAGGACCCAGCCTGCTGGGTCAGCCTGGGAGTCTGATTCATTCTGAAACCCAGGACGAATAATAGAACCTGAAGGTTTGTCTGTACTTTTTCATGATGGTTCTCTTGGGTTTGCTTATCCTGCTCCGTCTCAGATTCTGGCCTGAAAGAAGTGGGCCACAGTCTGATGATCAAAGCAACTGGTGCAAGACAATTGCTTTCATTTGCTGTTTGCTTCGAATCAGGATGACTAGGTGACTTTGTAATTAAGCCTCTTGGAGCACAGGATTAAAAACTCACAGGTATCAGGGCCTTTAAAATCACCAGTCCTTCCCAATCTGTCTCAAGACTCCCTTTCTATAAAAAATATAGTACCCTCTTTACTATCCTGAAATGAAACTCATAAATAATACAAGCTATCTTAGATTTTAAAAAGTTGTTATAATATCCATATTATATCTATTTTGTTAAAAATAACTTATTAGAAATAATATATACTGCAATATGTAAATGTCTGGGTACAACCACTAGAGATATCACAAAGTCAGAAGCCTACACCTATGCACAGAACCATGCATATGATTGGGATATATACAACTACGACCGCTCCAAATGCATGTGGGTGCAAGAGTATTGTATTTCTAACTCATATACCATGAGCAGTGTTGATTTACCAAAATGAGTTTCAAAAAAATAAAAGCGACTGTTGATTAAATAATGTAAACCCATCAAATATCACTCCTAAGTATGTACCCAGGAGAAATGGAAAGATATGTCCACACAGTAATGCTCATAGTACCATTAGTCATAGCAGCCAAACATGGAAACAATCAAAATGTCTAACAACTGGTGATGGATTAAAAAAAAACAGTGGAATACTGCAATGGAATACCATTCATCAATAAAAGGAAACTAATGATCCGTGGCATGATGTTGATGATTCTCAAAGAAGATTATGCTAAGTAAAAGAAGGGAAACACAAAAGACTATATACTGTATTATTCCATTTATGTGAAATTTCTAGAAAAGACCAATCTGTATAGATGGCAGATCAGTGATTGCCTGAGGGGCGGGGGTGGGAATGGGGATTGATGATAAACAGGCACAGGGGCACTGTGAAAATGATGGGAATGCTGTGAAACTGCACAGTGGTGATGGCTGCTCAACTTAGCAAATTACTAAATTCAATGAGGTGATTAAACATTATTGGTAATGCTTTAAAAATGAGTGGATTTCAGAGTACGTCAATCACAACTCAATAAAACCATTTTTAAAAGATGTACTTTACCCTTGATTTGCCTTTTTATTATGTACCCAGGTAGTTTATAGATTCACTGACCATTACTCCAAACTCATGGTTTAATACTCAGAAGGAGTATGTGAAGAGGGTGCCCTTGGGAAATCCAGAATGTATGGTTTGGTTTTATTTGGAATCCAGTGACATTGTTCATCGAAGCTTCCGGTATTTACATGCTGGCTAGCAGGTACCAAAAACGACCATTCGTACAAGGGCCACTTCTTCATTCTTCTAAGCAGTGTTCTCAAATCAGACACCCTTTCTTTCCTCCCAAGTTCTATTCTATCTTCTGAGTAGCCATAGAATAATGACCACTGAATGATGAGCTCTGTTCTGAGCACTGAATGATGAGCTCTGCTCTGAGCTTAAAATACTACTAATTATAATTAGTACCATCTTTCTTTTTTAAAATATATTTTATTGATTTTTTATAGAAAGGAAGGAAGAGAGATAGAGTTAAAAACATTGAAGAGAGAGAAACAACAATTAGCTGCCTCCTGAACACCCCCTACTGGGGATGTGCCCGCAACCAAGGTTCGTTCCCTTGACCAGAATTGAACCCGGGACCCTTCAGTCTGCAGGCCGATGTTCTATGCACTGAACCAAACTGGTTTTGGCCCATCTTTCTTTTCGTTCTTCATATGCTGGGCCAGAAACACCCCCACTTCCTACCAGGTTAAAGTGATCACAAAGTCTCTTTGAATAGTTAGTTCTCTTTTCTGGAGAATAGGGAGGGAAAGAAGCAACCCAGAACAGATGGGTCTAAATTGAACACACTTTTCTTGGCACTTAATTTTCCTTACACAGAGTGCAAAAGACATTGGCAGTCTCCTGGGAATACTTCCCAAGCAATGCCTGGAGTTGTAACCATTCGACAGCCATTAACCATATTGAGCCTCACAGGGCTTAGCTCCCCACCCACCATGGAGGAGCACAATCAGAAACTACCATTCACCCTGGGAAAATGTCCTGTAAGTAGCACCAACCAATCTTCCCCAATAAAAGAAGAACATAAACATTGCTCACAACCATGCTCAGCAGAGCCACAGTCTGAAGATGCAGAGGTGAAGAAAGAGAAATATTCAAGATAGCTCCTAGAAGTAAACTTTTCCATCAGTATTCATGGGTCAAAGGCGCATCAACGGGAGGTGGCATTCTCAGACATTGTTTCTTCTTCACGTCTCATATCTAGTCAGTTGTCAGGTTAAATCTACTCAGTGATGGGTCTTGCATCCCTCCCAATTTTTGCATCTCTACTGCCTATTTCTTAGTCCAACAAAGTGTATTGGAATCTTTTGGGACTTTATGCACAAATTCTAATTACAAATGCTTCTTACTAATTGTATGACCTCCAGCACATTGCTTAACCTCATTAAGTCTTGATTGCTTATCTGTTAAAGGGGGAAACCAGTGCCTAATGCAGTATTATTGTAAAGATTAAATGAGAGCACACTACGAATGCTTGGGACTGCTACCTACAAATACTCAATAAATATCTCTTGGGCTGATGGAAGAGAATTGGATAGAGATTTCCAGATAAATGTGACAGAAGTGACATGTATGTTTATTTTTCCTACTTCCTAAAACCATGCTAAAATGGTAATGAAGGGATAAAAATAAGTGTAAACTTACAAAGACATATAGGACAAAAATAGCATAGTTTTGCTCTGTGTGATCTATAAATGCAAAGGAAACAGAGAAAGCTTCCATGTACCATCTCTGTGTTGGTTATTGCTTGCATAACAAACCTCCCCAAAACTTAGTTGCTCTAAAAAAAAAATAATTTTATTTGCTCACTGTTGTGTGTGTCAGTGATTTGGGCTGGGCTCAGGTGGTGGATCTTCCACTAGGATTAACCGATCTCACCCATTTGTAGTCAGTGAGTACTGTAGTTGGAGTGACTGAGGGCTGGGCTCTGCTGGAATGGTGTGGCTTCTCTGTGTGGTCAGTCACCATCTAGGAAACTTGCCTTTACTTCTTCACTGGTGGTCTCAGGATTCCTAGCAGCCAGAGAACAAAACCCAGGGCATGAGCCTCTGCTTGCTTCACATTGGCAAGTCATAGAAAGTGGCCAAGCCCAAATTCCATGTGGGAAAGGTTACACAAGATTCCTTGTGGAAAATTAGTGCCACCATCTACCATAACCTCTGAAGCACATTTACCACATTTCCCAATTAATATGATCATGTCTCTGTTGCTTTTTGTTTATAGAGGTGCTATCCAGGTCAATGTTAATCAAAAGAGATAAAAGCGGGGTGTGTCAGTGAGTACCTTATTGTCTCACAGATGCAAATCCACACTTTGATACTCTGCTTTGTGGTGCTGAGGCCAAGATTCTGAAAATCCCTTTCACCTAGGCCAGCTGGCTTCCTGAGAAGCCCTGCTGAAGGGGAGGGTTTTGCTAGAGGAACACTGAGGGCTGGAGGAAGAGACTTGCTCCCTCCCATTGCTTCCAGTCTACATGCAGTTCCTGAGAGTGTCACTCTGGCAGATCTTCACCCTGGCCAAAACAGTGCCTGCCTTAAGCAACAGTTGAATACAGTTTGCAATTTTTTTCAGCACTTGCAGAATCAACTTTCCTGTGTTCCCTCGGATACCAGCACCACCTAAGCCACCCCTTCAATCCACACGCACACAGTTAACATAGCTGTCTTGGTTTCCAAAGTCTGACAATTATACAGGGGATCCAATACCAGGTGAAAAAACAACCACAGGAACTCCAAAGATGATAGCGAAAAGAGACCCCTGCAGATAGGTTGTTTGAGTTAATAGCCACAGTTGGTGACCTTCCTATATCCATGTTCTTTGCAGAATGACTTTTCAGATTCTTCTACCAAGACTTGGATTCTGTTTCTGTTCCCCTTGATTCTGGTCTGGCCTTGTGATTTGTTTGGCTAATAAAATGTGATGGAAGTCACTGTCAGCCAGTTCCAGTCCCAGCCTCAAGAGGCGTCAACTCTTTCCTTTATCTTTCTTCATTCCTTACCTCCACCATGACATCTGGGCTAACCTGCTGGAGGATGAGATCATGAGGCACTCCATCCAATAGCCAGCTCCCCAGCTGAGCAGGCAGAACTGCAGTGAAATGCGGGTGTCTGAAGGAATCAAGCTGAGACCTGGGGGACCATCCAGCAGAGTTCAGCCCAAAATGCCAACCTGCAGGATTGAGCTAATTAAATAATTGTTTGTAACCATTAAATTTTAGGGTGATTTATTATGCAAAAAAGAGCTAACTGGTACACAGGCATAGAGAACAACCAGTCCACATTGGAACAAGAGGATTAAAGGCTCGCAGATGGATGTTTTCAAGAAAAAAAAAGTAGTGTTGCTAGAAAGCTAATGTGTTGGAATATGTTGAAAGAATATTTACAGCCCTAGCTGGTTTGGCTCAGTGGATAAAGCATTGGCCTGTGGACTGAAGGGTCCTGGGTTTGATTCCAGTCAAGGGCACATGCCCAGGTTGCGGGCACCATCCCAAGTGTGGGGCATACAGTGCAGGAGGCAGCCAATCAGTGATTCTCTCTCATCATTGATGTTTCTATCTCTGCCCTCTCCTTTCCTGTCTGAAATCAATAAAAAATATTTTTAAAAAATAATATTTACATTCTTAGTGGAGAATTAATGATTTAATTTTAGATTTACAGAAAATTAGGCAATTTATTATCAAAAAAGTTGTACAAGGGAGAAAATGCAATCATGTTCTACATGTCTCATCTATGAGTGATATTCCCACAGCCATAATAAAGCAAATGCTTAATATTTTAAGCTAAAATTATGATACAATGATGTTAAGAGGCCAGAAGAAGGGAAGTGGTATATATATGTGAGATGGAAATTGAGGTGAAACAAGGTAGAAACTTGAATCCTGTCTTCCATAATTAGAAATCAAGAAATAGCAGAATAATCACATTAGTTGAAAGCCAGAGATAAATATTAGAAGAAACAGCTAAAAGCTTACGTAAATGTCTCTGTGGAACACCATCCTTAGAGGGTGAGTTGAGACAAAGGATTGCAGCTTCTTATTGCAAGCCTTATGGAACTGTTTGATGTGACTTATATGTATAACAAATAAAATTCAAATTTACAAAAATGAAATGGACTTTATGGATTTTTTTTTTGTAGTAATTGCCAACTCACTGTAGTAAACTTGAATCCCCAAACTTGGCTTCAAGTGCTGTTTTGACTAGTGGAAATGCAGATGATAGTTATCAGGTATTCAATCCAAAATTCAATCATTATCTTTTATTCTACCTCCAAAATATTGCAGCCCAGCTCTCTCCACCACCATGCCTCTGCAAGATCTCAGGACACCATCTCTCACCAGGACCACTGCATTTCCCACCTATTTTTCCTGCCTCTAATATTTCTTGTTCCCTAAAATATTCTTCACAGAGCTGCCAGAATGATCTTTGTAACAGCAGTGGCCCCGTATAAACTCAGGATCTCATATACAGCCCTTCATGCTTTGGGCTCTCCATCATTTTCCAGCTCCATCTCTTGCCATCAGTCAAGCTTGTCTCCACTTATACTTCCCACTCCTCAGTTTTGTCATGCTCTGGTTTTCTGCCAAGTCTTTGCACATGTGATTTCCTCTACCTGGAGTACTATTTTCTGTTTTGGCAGCCCCTGTTGGCTACCTACTCAAAATTCACTCTTTTCATTTTTTCCACAGAATCCTGGAAATCCTTGGACTTAGGGAAAGTGGGGTGGAAATATTATCCAATTTCAACTAATTATTTGTACAAAGAAGACACAACAAAACGTCTGGAAAGATTTTCCCTACCTGATATCAGGAAGGTATGCAAGCAAAAACTCTCAACCCCAATCTCCTCTAGCTTTCTTTCCCAGAAATTGATTGTGAGGCCTGGACCTACTGGAGACCAGTGGGAGAAAGGAAAGAGATACTGACTGGAGTCCAGGCTTCCTGGAACCTCTGCACCAATGCTAGAAACTCCTACCACCAGACATTTTCTTATGTAGACAAATAACACCCTTTCGCTGTGCAACAGTTGTCAGGGCATTACTTGAAGCTGAAAGTATTTATGCTGGATATAGCTACCTTTCCCAAGTGAAATCCTGCCCATCCTTCAGGACTCTGAAGAGTCACCACCTGTAATACCTGTACCAGGTTAAAAAAAAAAACCTCATCCCTGACCCTAAGTTTCTGTAACTTCTGTAATTATAGCATAATGATTAAAAGCACCAGCTCTGAAGCCAGACTACCTAAATTCAGAGCCCAGCTCTACTACCTACCAGTTAGTAACTTTTGGCAAGTTATTGATCCTCTCTCTGACTTATCTATTAAGTGGGGATAAGAAGCTTATTAACTTTATCTAATTGTCATAGGGATTAAATGAGTTAATGCATGTAATATACTTTGTAATTGGTTCCTGATAACCCATTCAATTAATGTTTGCTGTTATTAAAATAAGCTTCATCATATTCTATCATAATAGCCTAATAGTCCTCTTCCCAGAGAGATTGTAAAGATAAAGAAGGCAGAGGCTGCATCTGTCTGGTTTATTGCTACAGTCTTATGGATACTAGAGATATTGCCCTGTAAATGTTTATTGAATGAATAAGCACATATCATAGAGTGTGAACAGTATATGAAAAGTAAGCCAAGTCAAACAGTAACTCAAGTGGAAGGGCTTTTTTTTTTTCTTCACATTAAGCCAGTGACGGGAGTTAAAAATAAGCAACTTAGTGTGTTCTAGAAAGCTACTGCAGGAAGAATTCCCAATGTTGTTGGGTCAAAGGACAAAATTCCCTTGTTCTCGCAAAGCCCCTGGCTATCAAGCTTCACTCAATCAAGGAAGAAATCACTAGATCAGCCAAAAGATATTCAAAGGTCAGTTGTTGGACACTTGTCCATAAGCCTTTTTCCTTGGTCTCTTAAGATGGAGTCTGTAATCAAAGATAGAATGTGAGAAATAACTATTAAAGCCAACCAATTCCAGATAACCATTCCCCTAGTATCTTTCTCTATGTTGATTCACCATGCTTTCTCTTGCCACTCACACTGTCAGCAAGTCAACTTCCTCTCTGTGGACCTTCAACCCATTCTTCCCTTGAGCTGGAAGCTCATGACAATGTTATTCTTTACAGAGCGTGTGTGTGTGTGTGTGTGTGTGTGTGTGTGTGTGTGTGAGAAAATGAGAAGAAAAGTCTAACACAAGAGTGATTGCACACAAGTATCTTCTGTTGAGTGTGCAGTTTTATTCATGTGTGCTGACAGGTAAAATGGGAAAACATTCCCTAGTCTTCAGAAAACTTCTACCATTGATCCTCAGGGTAATTTACTTTCTTATCTCTTTCCTTTCCCTTTACCTTAAGAAATTATGCCATTTTTCTTTGCAGAGCTCAGTAATTGGAAAACTGGTTTACTAATCTGGTCACTTTTCTTCTCTAAAGACTTTTTAAAAAATAACTTGTAGAGCTGAGGGAATGAGAAGAGAAATAGGAAAAGTATGCATTTTAGTGAGATCCAGAAGGATGAAAATTTTTATTTAATATTCCCACTTATCAGTTTGCAGGGAGAATTTGAAGAAGGGAACTGGAATTTAATTCTTTGGATAACACAGGTCTGGAGCCATATGCATAATTTACCTTTAAAAATATTTGTAAACTCTGGATCAATCAGACTTTAAGCCATAGTAGTGGGAGGATGTCAGTTCCAGAGATCACTGCATAACAGAGTAATAACAGCAATAAAAACATCAGTGACAGCTCATTTCTAGGTACTAAAATCTGTTTTAGTTTCCTGTGGCTGCTGGAGTTATTGGGAGAATTAATGATTTAATACACAAAAAGCCCTTAAAACAGTGCTTTAAAACAGTATTTTTTGTTTGTTGTCTGTTATCATTATTCTGGCCTTTGGAATATTTCAGGAAATATTTTGCGGTAGTCTTTCATGGATATTCTGGGGAATTTTTATATAAAATTTGGTGAATAAATGTAGTTGTGTATTAGTTAGCTAGGGCTGCTATAACAAAGTACCATAAACTGGGTGGCTTAAGCAACAGAAATTTGTTGTCTCACAGTTCTAGAGGGTAAAGTTTGAAATCAGAGCATTGGCAGGATTGGTCTAGTCTGAGGATAGCAGAGAAAAATGTCTCATTGGTCTTCCAGTCAATAAGGGTGGCAGGGAATCCCCTTAAGTTAGTTGCATGGGGACTGGCTCATTTTGAAAAAAAACCCTTATGCCTACCTGGGGTGGGCTCAGATTGATGTATAGAAATCCAGTATGGTAGTTAGAGCAGTCTAAGCTGCTGTAACAAAGAGACCCCAAATGACAGCAGCTTCAACTAGATAAGAATTTATTTCTCATTTATTCCACAGTTCAGAGATAAGAGGTGTTGTGCTGGTAGGCAGCTCTGCCAT
This sequence comes from Lasiurus cinereus, assembly GCA_011751065.1. NCBI lineage: Eukaryota > Metazoa > Chordata > Mammalia > Chiroptera > Vespertilionidae > Lasiurus > Lasiurus cinereus. The sequence goes on along the minus strand of JAAGEH010000043.1, from coordinate 24,329,439 downwards.
TCCTGACATGTGACTCTTCCTTGTCAGTCTAAAGTGATGGCTGCAGATCTCGTCCTTCCAGCCAACAAGAAGGACAACCACTTGCTCAGCAGGAAAGGAGAGCATATGCTCAAGCTTCTTAAAGCATTTGCTCATTCATATCCCATTGGCCAGAATGGAGTGACCAAGAGCTCACCAAGCATTAAAGAAGGCTTGGGATTGCCATCTTTACATGGATTGCCAGTGCTTAGCTAGACACCTATTATGGAAGAAGAAGAGAACAGTTAGGGGGGAAGACACCTAGTACATCAAACTCATGAGATTTTTTTTCCATTCTGGGCCTATCAATGGAAAACTCATGGTCTCCATTCCTTAGGGAAGTGACTTCCCTTTTTTAAAAAAAAATAATTCATTTCTGGTTTATTATTTCTGTTTCAAAGCACTTCTAATTTAATATCAAGAAAGTGATACAAAAGGCCCAAATACAATGAAGAAACACATGCCCTCACTAATACCAATGACAATGCTCTTTCAACACATGCCTGTTGAATACACTAGAGATTTAATAAATTTAACTACTAAAAATATAACACAGTGAATCTCCAGTCCCTATACAACCTAGCTGCAAATTGAATGTTTATAATGCTTCAAACAGTTAAATCTGAAGTTCAATACCACACTTTCATGTTGTTAGCCCTCAGTAGGTTATCTACAGTATTAGCAGCCATTCAGAACAAATCATTCACTAAAACAATATTGATTTGCCCTATCTGGTTTGGCTCAGTGAATAGAGCATCAGTCTGTGGACTGAGGGGTCCCAGGTTCAATTCTGATCTTTCCCTGGTGGGGAGCATGCAGGATGCAGCTGATCAATGATTATCTCTCATCATTGATGTTTCTATCTCTCCCTCTCCCGTCCTCTCTAAAATCAATAAATACATATTTATTTTAAAAAGCTACATTGATTTAAGGCTCAGGCAAGTAATACAGAGCCCCAAACTAAATGGGTTAAACATATGAATTACTTGTTCTGATATCTATTATTGTATTTTTTTCAGAACTATTAAGTTGTTTCTTAGCAAATAAACTCTTTACAGACAAAATTCACCTCATTTGAGGTTTACCCAGAAGTTCAACAATAATCAGGAACTCCACGCTCTTATTGGCAAAACTGATAAACAGTATCTCCAAATCACTATGTTCAAAGTTAAGAGCCATGCATATTCCATTTTTACATTCTACTGGAATGTTTGACTAATGTTTAATTCATGGTTTTAAATCTCTCGGTTTTCATTCCTCCAAACTGTTTGAAGACACAATGTGCCACAGACTCAAAATTTCTATTTCTCCCTCTATTTTCTTCAAGCAGAAATCTTCCTTACGTGTCCACATGCTCTAGAAGGGGAATCTTTCAGAGGTGGCCAATTCTTTGGAATAGTCTGATGCCATCAGACCTCTGAAGCAAAGGGATGGGGAAGAAAAAAAACACTGAAACAAGGTTTATCTGGTAAGTTTTACATTAACCATTACAAGCTAGGTAGTATAAGAACATGGCTTTTTGGGCAGGCCAACATGGCTCAGTGAATGAGCACTGACCTATGAACCGGGAGGTCATGGTTCCCAGTCAAGGCACATGCTTGGATTGCAGGCTCCATTTCTAGTGGAGGGTGTGCAGGAGGCAGCCAATCAATAATTCTCTTCCATCTAGATCAAGCATGTCAAACTTGCGGCTAGCAGCTGCATGTGGCCCACAAGGAACATTTTTGTGGCCCAGACAATATAACAGTATGTAAGAAACATTTTAATAAAAATTTTATAACTCAATTTTTACAATATCCTGTTATACATAAACTATATATATAAAAGCCTAAGTGACTGTCATGACCGAACAACTAAAACAACCAGAATAACTGGTCACTATGAGACACATTGACCATCAGGGGTCAGATGCTCAACACAGGAGCTGCCTCCTGGTGGTCAGTGTGCTCCCACAGCAGGAGCGCCGCTCTGCTGACCAACCCGTTTGTCAGTCCAACAGCCCAGCAGCAGCCACTCCCTTCCTCAGTAGTCCTGCAGGTCCAATCTCCAGAGAACCGGCCAGGCACCTGTGCAGCCTGCAGGATCCGGACAGCGCTGCTGGTCTCCTGGAAGTCAGCCTCCAGCACTGCGGCTATTTCCCCTTCCTAGATGCTCTGCAAGGAAGAAATGATATAAAAGTGGCCACCAGGTGGCTCCTGACAACCAGCATGAATGTCAGCAGGATGGATCTGGATCCTGGGCCCACAGGGCATCTCACTGCCCACCCAGAGGGCCGAATGCATCTCCTTCCCCCCACCCCACTAGAGACCCCATCCGTGCACGAATTTGTGCACCAGGCCTCTAGCTATTAATAAAGAACTACAACACTTGTTAATGACTGATTACTATAGTCGTGTTGGATTCATTTCCCTTACGCGCCTACATGTACACTATTTCTCTCCACTAATACTAGCAACGAATATTTTAGCAGCTGATTGTCAGGTCATTAGTCTTGGACTGACTTGTTTGGTGTGCGCAACAGGAAATATTTTGCTTTCAGAGAACAAGAAAAATAGATTTATTTGCATTGCGCTTATTAATTTGTGCAGTTTATTCAGAGTCTGGTAAGTTAATGTTTGAGAAAAAAATATTAATTTTTATTAAAATGTTCTATTATTTTATGTTAACAATTACTCATTTGTTTCAGCCCTTTGTATTCAGCATGTTTCTACCAAAATAAACCTATGTTTCTATTAAAATTGAAGCTTTGATTTTTTCATCCCACATAAACTTAAACCTTGTTTATTTGGCCCATGTTAGCCTTTGAGTTTGATATGCTTGATCTAGATCCATAGGGGGGAAAACTGGAATAAATTCAATTAGAACAAACTTATTCATTCTTATTCATGATTCTTGGGAAACAGTGATTGACATAGTTGAAAAATAAGAGAGAAAGTTGACCTTCCTCAGGGATCTTTGCAGTGTCTGTTTTTTTCTCTCTGACCTCTCCAAAATCCAGAAATGTCTGTTCTCTTTTGGCGATGCAGATCTCTATACCACAATAGCCTGTGGGATGACACTGTCTCCCTTTCTTTTTTACTAATTAGTCTTCTCATTTCTGAATACTGAAAGTGTCTTCTAGATATAAGGAAGAAAGCAATATATTAAACTTAACACCAGGGTGCTAATGTGTAATTAGTTATTTGAGGAGTATGTTGTTTGTTTTTAAAACAAACTTGGTTATGATACTAAATGAATTTTGAATTGGTGGAATTTCAAAGGGAGTGGTGGGAGGATTCTGACATGTTCTCCACATGGTACCTCAGAGGGACCTGCGGGGGCCTGAACTCTGATTGCCCACAGTGGAGCTCACTCATTGGCAGTCTATTGATTCTTCTCCTGTCCCTGTCTGGGAACCCCGAACTCTGAGTGGCATGACTTCTACAACATGAGAATCTGAAAACATGCGACAAATGGACAGCCAGTGCCCAAGACTCAGAGACAGCATCGTGATGCTGTGAGCAGCCTAGGCTTCAGCCCACCTGGAGGTTAGCACCATTTGACCTTGACCTAGCCATTACTTGATACCTTGAGTTTTAGCTAATTTTGAGTTAGGTTTCTGTTCATTGCAATTGAAAGGGTCCTGGTGGCATATTGTTTATTTTCTCCTTTTTGTTTATGTTTTTCTATAATGAAACCCCCCCACACACAAATTTTAATGCCACATATGGCAGAATAATGTTCTAAAGGAAATGTCTTTAATAGTGTCACCTTGAATAGCCAATGCCGGGGCACAGTGCACCTTTTTCTCTTAATATCAGTGAAACCAGGCCTTCATGAAACAATGGGATCATTGAACCATGAGTCGTCACAGACAATCGCACTCTCAAAATGCTCCCACAGTGGTGAATGACAGAGGGTGTTGCCTTTGTCAGCTCCACCAATCACTCAGACGCGTAGAACGGTTTGAATGTAGCTTCTCATTTGGCCCCAAAGCTGTGCCCAAGTTAATGACTTGGAAAAACATGTCATCATCCATATAATCTGCTGAAGCCAGAGAGCACCCTGAATCAGGTGTGGCCACTGCAAAGGAATCGTTCACAAATCCTGCACACATTTCCACAGTGTTTGCATTATTTCTCACCACTGTTTAATTAATTCCTGTGTAAACAGACGGGCTTATTTGTTTGGTCCTAATAGTTGGAAAATTTGGATATTGTGCATAGTGACATTTACAAATATTTGTATTTTCCAAGTAATATTCTTTTCATTTAAAAAAATTCCTTTATGCTAAAGAGAAAGCAGATTTAGCCTTTATGGAAACATATTTGTTCTCGTGGCTTTTTATAGCCAGAGGCAGTCACAGATTGCTGGGCATCGTTGGAAGGAGGGATGGAAACAAAGCAGAGTGCTGGCAGCCTCGGCTCAGAGTTTGGGTGCATCTTCACATACAGCTCCATGTCTGCGTTTTAGGCAGACAGACATAAAAAGAAAACAGGTCCAGATAAAATGGACCCAATTCTCAAAAATGTGCAATTCCTTTAAATACTAATTCCATATTTAGGAACCTATTCTAAGAATCAAAATTAAAGATGTGATCAAAAATAAATGCAGATAGGTGTAGACCTGTAATGCAGTACTATTTATAAGAAATTTTTGAGATAATCCAAATGTAAAATGATTGTTTATTGGTTAAATTGTGGAGTATTCCTACTATGAAAATCTGTGCAGCAATTAAACATAATGCAGGCTTCAGGGCAATGGGGCAGAGCTGTATCAACAATATAAGTGAAAAATGCAGATTACAAATGACTTTGAGCATCATGATATTCGTTTTGTAAAAACAAAAACTACATCTCTGTGCACATGAACGTCTAGAAGGCCTTACACCAATATGTTAATAGGATATGTTTTGGAGCGGTGGGATAAGTAAGTGCCTCAAAACACTGCTAATAAGTGGCAGAACTTGCATTCAAACTCTTGACTTATGTCTAATTTAAAAGCCCTATTTCCACTATCTCATGTTACCCGCACCCAGGAAGATATTTACACTGAAAACAGAAACACTCTGAAATAGAATGTAGACCCTAATAGATTATGTTAAAGAATTTCTAAGCTCTAATGGTTACATCTTAGGAGACAGCTATCATCATGATTAGTTAATTCTGGGTTGTCTATCAAAGATGATGGAGTGGGCTAGCCATTGTTTGATATGGTCTCATCTTGTATTGAATGCTGCAGATTACTAGAACCAACAGTATTTGGTGTCAATGTCCATAGCGGCTTAGGCCCAATTTATAAGGGTATCACCCTGTGACAATATCTTATGATCCTGAAATTTATCTACGCTGCCTGGCAGTTTTTACTGGTATAAAGGGTATTGAATTTTCAAGTCCCCACTTCCGGGATCATTGTCTTCATCAGTGTATTTTTCTGAACCTTGGTCTGATCTGACTCAATAGTATTAGTTAATTCCATCAACTGCTTGTATAGTGAAGCTTCCCAACATCTGTTCTGCTCTACTTGTGGGAATTTCTGCTAGGCTTGCATGACATTGAATTCAGAAAGACAGGGAAAAGGGGGCATTCAATAAAAAAAAGGAAAGAATCTTCTTTATGAACACTGTAGACATAAAATATCAATTTTCTTATACCCATGTATTAGAAATCTCTTATTACCAATAAGGAATATATTTGAGACCTAATTTCTCTTTCAGAGTTGGTATCTCCCAATGGGGTTTGGGAAATTTGAGCAGATGGATAAACACAGAAGACTTAAACATAGAAAGAAATTACTAAGTAGTTATGCCTAACATTTGCAACTAGTAAAGCAGAGCTACCCAAAGAATGATAAGAAAAGAAAGCAGAGGAAAGAGATGAATGTGTTGTTTATCAGAAAAAGCACCAATGTTCTCATGATGGAAAAATTAGAAATCAGAAATTTTCGGTTTAGTATAATTGTAGTTCATTTTATAGTTTAATGCATATAACAAGAATGGGGGTGGAGGGGCAGAGCATGGGCATATTTTCAAGGCTTTGTCCTGTAGAGGTCTTGATCAGACCCTGGCTGTAGCCCGGCAGAGCTTGGAGACAGAAACACTTAGAAAAGAAGGTTAGACAAATATTGGGAACTTAAATCCTTAATTAACTGACTTTTTTTTTCTTTCCTGAGCTCTACTCTTCAAAGAAAGACTTTCTAATTAAACTACTCTGTTTGGTGAATATCCTCATTAATTAAAGTAGTAGGTTCTAGTGACACATTTTTTCTTTTTATTTGTTTTACATAAATTTATAAGAAAGATAATTAGTCATCTTTTAAAGTACAGCCTTTCCCTTGCTTTTTCTTTTTTTGTTTAGATCTTCCCCTCCTTCACCTTTCCTCTCCACCCACATCAATGCCCCTACTGCCCACCAATAATCCTAGTGCTGCCTAATGTGTGTGCTTCCACTCTCTGTTGGATCTCTTTCTCACTCACACACAATATGCACACACACCCTGGAATCATATTATACACACTTTAATGCATCTGGCTTTTCTTATTCAGTATTTCATTAAAATCTGTCCAAGCCTACTATATGGCTCTAAATCAGGGGTGGGGAACCTTTTTTTTTTTTTCTGCCAAGGCCCATTTGGCTATTTATATCATTTGTGGTTCATACAAAATTATCGACTTAAAAATTAGCCTGTTATATTTGGTTAGACATTTAATTAACTCATCCCTAATGCCTTGGCAGGGCCAGACCACCCCTGCTCTAAATTATTTTCTTAGCTGCAGATCATCCCACGCTTTAGATATACTATTGACCTAATGTGGACCTAATATATACCTAGGCTTTCATTTATCAACTATGCCATAATAAGCATTCTTGCACTCTACCACTGGGATAGATTCCTAAGAGTGTGACTGTTGGATCAGAGGATAGCATAGTTCTTCTCTCTCTTTCCTTTTTAAGGAAGAGATGCTGCTAGACTGTTTCTAACTTACAAGACTCAGTTTCCCTCTCTGGACCTCTGTTTCCTCACTCCTAAAGCAGATGACCTTGACTATCCTTTGCAGCTTATTCTAAACGTCTCTGCTTCTGCGCCTCCACCCACTGTCCTGTGTTTTGCTGCAGTGAAGTGAGGATCATCACTACTGCTGACTCAGGGACACGCATCCTGCCTGTCTCAGTCTCGGGATTTTGGGTACATTTTCTGCACGCAGACTAGGTACTAAGCTGAATCACCGATTTCCAAGTATGAAGTCTTCTGAAATGCTATGGTGAGGGAAGCTTGTCTCCTTGACACCAGGGTTCAAATGAGAAATGGAAAATGTAGCTGATTACAAAGCTCCAAGCTTCTGTCGTTATGTTTAGGTTTACCTTGACCCAAACAAAAGGTTCCTAAGAACACACTCATAGCAGCCTCTGGGTTTGAGCACTTTTTCAGAATGCTCCCTATTTCCTTTTAATGAACAGGCATACTTGATTATTGCCTGACCAAACCACTGAATGAGGAGGAGAAATGTTGCACAATGAGTATCTATTATTCTATTCTGTGCATGTCTCCTCATATTCAACCTTCTGGACCAACGAGAAAGAACTGTTTTATTTGCTAAATCTGAGGTGCTTTGAACAGATGATTCTCCCAGACTGAATAATGACGTTTGCTTATGGAAAGCACACTAGGCAGGCAGCCAGCCCAAGTCTAGGCACTTTCCATACATCTCTCATTTAATCCTTGAGCAACCCTTGAGGTGGGTTTATCTTCTTCTCCTCGTTTTTTAGATCAAGAATGTCCCTTGTGGTCGCAGAGCTAGGAGGCGGTGTGCTGCAGAACCCACGTTCTCAGTAGGAGATGACTGCAGTGGAACTGGGCAGTGGTGGGCAAGTGGGACAAAAATACTGCGTGGCTTCTCGGCAACGCCACGCTCACCCCACACAGAGGCCTCGCATACAATAGCGGTCGAGGTTTTAGGTGTTTATGGCTCCCACATCAAAACCACTTGAGCACCCACCCAGGTGCTCACATAAAATCCGCTGGGTGGGATGGAATGGAGTCAGCAGAGGCCTGGCCTCAAATCCTGGTTCTGGGGCTGAGCTTGGCAGGTTTCCTCGCTTTTCTGTCAACCTGGCCCTGCAGCTGCTGCAAGCGTCCACTGACACCAGAGCAGGAGTTGGTCAAGTACCTTTTCCTCTCCCCTTGCCCAGTGTGGGGGAGGGCACTACAGTCTGCCCTTCTGGCCCTCTCCTGCTCCCCCGCCTCTTACCGCTCTCCTCTCTGGTCTTGGGACAGACACTGGCGAAGGGCTGCCTCTGAGGGCCTGTTTTTTTGTTTTTGTTTTTTTTTTCCAATAGACTACCTCTTCCCCCTCCATACTGCGGGGTGCACTCGGATTCTCAAAAATAGCTATTTATTTGCTTATCTCCAAAGAGGGGGAGGGGGAGTGATCGAGGGCAAAATCAATTACTATTTTTCATCTTTGACAAAGTAATTAAGGCCATAGTGACTGCTAATTCCGCGCGAATGGCTGCGCCGTGATGGATGCGGATTTACGGCCTTCTCGGCGGCGGCGGCTGCAGCGGCGGGTGCACCGGCGGCTGCACCGGCCGGTGGATTATCACTCCGAACAGGCGGCCGTGGAGGGCGGGGGGTGCGGGTGGGGGCGGGGGCGGGGGCCGCTTCCGGAGGACGAGAGCCTTTCATTCTAATTCTGTCCTGGAACACGGAGGCTCCGTCTGGGCACTTAACTGAGCACCGACTCCCAGCCCGGGCCTGAGCTGTCCGCGGCCCCCGCCCCAGCACGCCCACTCCCGCCCCCCGCCCCCCGCCCCCGCTTTGGGTTCAGAGCGACCTTCCCCGGGAGGCTAGGCCCTCCCACACTCTCCCCGTGGCCCCTCCTTTCTAGAACCCTGCGGCGGGACGCGGGGGCGGCGGGACGCGGGGGCGGGCGGGCGCCGGAGCTGAGCGTCGGCCAAAGCCCTCCCTCCCCCGGCGGCTGCGCTCCTCCGGCGTCAACGCCCTCGGACCGGCCGGGAGCGCGGGGGCCGCACGCGGGAGCCCGAGTGCGCACTTGGCGGGGGAGGGCCCGCCGGCGGGCGAAGCGTCAGGCCCGGGGAGAGTGGCGTCACTGGGCCCGGGGCCGCGGCCGGGGCGTTCGCCGTGTTCCGGGGGCGCTGGCCTGGGACACCTGCGCGCCCCGAAGGTGGACGTGCGGCGATCACGCGCCATTCCGCGGAAGTGGCTCAATGCAAATTGGCTAGAACTTTTCAGAGTCGTGACTGGTGGAAGCTGGTCCAGGGCCCCGCGGGGCTTTGGAGGGGGCGCGCCTCGTGACGCCGGGCCGCTCCTTGCAGGCCTCGCGTCCTGGTTTGGCTCCAGGGAAACGGGGGTCTGTTCTGAAGGAAGCGCGGCACAGGCCCCTCTCCCCAGAGGCCAGGTGTCTCCCAGCGCCCTCCGAGTCCCAGCTCGCGCCCCGGCGCTTCTGGGCTGGGCCGGCTGCCCGGACCGTCCTCCGCCCAAACCCAGCAGACGCCCCCTCCCCCCGTCTCTTCCCTTTGCCCGGTTCCCTTCGGGGCGGAGCGGGCCTCCGGGGAGAGCTCGGTGCTTCCCCTCCGCCCGGCCCAGCCCTGGGCAGGGGGGTGGGAGATTTTCTAGGGCCCACGAAGATTTTATGAGTTTCCGTCTCCCCGGCTTAAAAGCTGGGAGTTTCTCCAAGTTCGTGGCCAACGCTAAAAGAGCGAATGCAGGCAAAGCTCTTGCACAGGGAGGGGTTCGAGGCTGAGAACTTAGTAAACGTGAGCTCAAACCCACAACAAACGCGGCCTGGAACCCGCGAGGCCGCTTTCAGGGAGGGTCTGTCTCTTCCGGGAGCCCGTCCTCCTGCCACATCAGTGCGCCCCTCGGATCCCCAGCCTTCTTCCCTCAGAGGGCCCAGCGGGCCAGCCTGGGAGCGGGGCGTGGGAACGCCAGCGAGCCGCGGGGAGGTGGCGGGAGGGGCCGCCACGCCGCCCCAGGCACCCTCCACAGTCTGCCGCCGCAGCTTTGCCCGCACCCCGCGGCATGGCCCTCCCGCTGCGTGCGGACCGTCCAGCCGGGGCACCCCAAGGCGGCGGGTCGGGATGCTGGCCTGGCCGAGGGCAAGGGACTGAGTGCTTTCTGTAGCGCCCCATCCTGGGAGCCAGGTTACCCAAACCAGGCCCTCAGGAAGGAGGGGGATGGAGAGGGAGCGGTTTACCTACGAATCCTCTTCCACCCTCCAAACTACACCTTCTTTGTAAAGGTGTTTGTCCTGTTCTGATGATTGCCATGGCTTTGCACCCAAAGAGAAGTCCCTTTTTTTGTTGCCACTTCCCCCCCACCCCCACCCCGGAGTAGGGCAGCGCACCTTCTCATGGCTTCAGGGGTGGCCAGCCCCGCCACCTGGCCCAGGGATCCTGATTCTGAGGGTGGGTAAGACCCCACTCTTCCAAACCAGGCCTCGCTCGCTGCGGTGAGTTTTTACTGAGAGGGCTAAGAAGAAAACACACAGAGTCTCCTTTGACTTTGAAAGTGACCCAAGAACCAGGTTGGTGTTGAAGATAGTTTCCCTTTTTTTTTTTTCTCTCTAAAATATTTGCAGGGGAGCTTAAATACATTGAGAGCCATCGTAATTTTTACCCAGGGATTTTCGTTGTGTCAATAGAGATAAAAATAGGAACGCAAAGGGTAGACCTCAATTTTTGAAGCGGAAAGTCCAGGATCCCTCTCACACTGGTTTTCTGGAAGGGGAGGGCTGTGAGAATCGGAGCCCCCAAACACGCAGGTGGGCACAACACCCTTATCCAAGCCGCACCCCTGGGCGGCAGCCATGGCAGAGCTGTGGTGCTACCAGCAGACCGTCTCTCCGTCGTTTGAGGGGGTACTCTTGTGGAATCCTCGGCTCACAGGTTTGGAGAGGCAGCTAGCTGCGGATGTAGTAGCAGAGAAAGATGGAAACGTGTGGGTGATTTAACTCCTGCCCCCACACCCACCCGCAGCCCAATCAGTCTGCACCTCGCCTGGGGTGCAGTGGGACGTGTCCTTCCCATGTTTTCCTTAATTAGGGAGAGGCAAACTTCTGTCATCTCCTCCCGCTGGCTTCGGTTTAGTAATCAGACCCACATGAGTCACGCTGAACACGCAGCCCCCCTCCCTCCCGAGTGACAGCAACGGGCCCGCGTACTCACGGCTGTTGTCCCTTTAAAACTCGAATCCATGGGGGTAATGATTTATCAAACTTGTATTATCAAGAAAATGTCAAACGAAGGGCACCTTGCTTTGCACTGACGCAAACCTCGCCTTTCCTAAGGAGATATAGAAAGCGCCTCTCGTGCTGGAGTCAAAGCCAGTCTTGTCAGTAGCTGGTTTCACTCTCTACCCATTCAGTCTGCTGCCGGTGTCAGACATGGTGAGTGTTCGCTTTTTTTGTGGGAGCTTTTAAGAGAGGGGGCTGCGGGGTTGGGAGGAGCAGATTCGTTTTGGATACCTCTTTTGGAAATGTTCTGTGCATTTTGGAAGGAGGAGGGAGGACGGTTGTCACAGCCTTGGTATTTGCACTTGTGAACATCACCTGAGGTCCAAGAGGTTTCTGAAGGTAGGGAGCTGAGAGGTTGGCGGGGGTCACCTACCCTGCGGATTCGCGGCGCTGTCCTCGGTGCTGAAATCAGATGCCGGTAGTGAGCTAGTGGCTCTGGGTCCTAGAGGCTGAGATAAGAATGCTTGCCGGAGTCAAAGGTACTTAGATGGGTGCAAATTAAGGAGTTCTGCTATGTGCACTTGTGCAAGAAGACTAGATGAGAGGTGTGTGGATGGGCTGACGACAATATGATTATTCTCACAGTATCATAGTAATTCCTGGTACTAATGTTTAGGAAACCTTGAAGGATAACGAGAAGGAAGAAAGCAGACGGACAAACCACCGCTGGTGATAGTTCTTTTCATTTGAACCTAGGTTGGAAGAAAGCAAGTGAAAATTAGTCCTGAGTTTGGGTCCCCATGCAGGTGTAGGGCCATGAAGGATATCAGATGTCTGTAAATAGGTATTCTGGGTTGGAAGCGGGCACTTTGCATGTTCTTTTACAGGTCTGGGAATCTGGGAATCTGGGAGTGAATGTAGATGGTGTGAGATAACAAACCCAGTGTTTAAAGTGTGGTTTGCCGTTGTGGTTGGGTTGTTGTTGCCATCCCTGCCTTTGCTACCTGGTGGGCAGGGGTGGGTTTTGGATCACTGGGATGCGCACGAACGATTTGGCCTGAAATCCTCGCAGGTGCCAGGGCATCAGCTTTGTGGCCGCAGCTTGTCTATCGCTTATGGGAAGGGAAAAAAAAGAGGCAATGTGCATTGTTGAATGACAAAGGAAATGGGGCGGAAAATTAAAGAATCTTTCTACAATGGCGATGGGGACATGGGTACCCTACAGCCGTGATGTGAAATCCAAAGAGGGCGGGGAGCTCGTGACCGCAGGGCTATTTCCACCCTCCCCTTTACACTCAAAAAAAAAAAAAAACACCCAAAACCAACAAACCATTGCTGCCTCTTTTCCTAGTTCCACTCTGTCAGGGAGGAGAATGTTAGCTCCCTTATGTCATCTGGTTATTGGCCGGACAGGCAAATTGAAAAATCCTGACTGCAGTTTTTCTTGGAAAAACGAAAGAAAAATCCGGATTTCAATGTGTTCCCTAGATACTGTGTTTGGGCCCGAGCTGTGAAACATCTCTAGATGTAGACGCCGGTTCATTTCAAAGCTGCCTTGATTTTTTTTTTTTTTTTGCGCGAATTTCACGTTGTGTTTGCAGGATTGCGGTGCTCCCAAGGAAATGAATAAACAACCAGCCAACAGCCTGGAGGCGGCGGCGGCGCTGGGCCACCACGAGGGTTCCTGCGCGCCCAGGACCAGCCCGGAGCAAGACCTTCCCGCGGCCTCAGCCACGCTGCCCAGCGTGCCCAGGTCGGCCTCCACCGGCGCCCAAACTTTCCAGTCCCTCGATGCACGAGCCTGTGAGGCTGAACGCCAGGGGCTGGGGGCTTGCCCCAGACCGAGGCAGCCAGCCCCGTCCGCGCCTTTGCGGGATTTGAGCGAGACTCATGGTGCGCAGGCTGCCCCTGCCGGGGGCGCAGGGCCGGGCAACGCGATGCATTGTAAGATTCCAGCCCTGCGGGGCCTGGAGGAGGATGCGGACGTGAGTGTGGGCAAGGGCACCCTGGAGCGGAACAGTACCCCAGCCGTGGGCTGGGTGAATATGAGCCAGAGCACCGTGGTGCTGGGCACGGATGGAATCACGTCTGTGCTGCCGGGCAGCGTGGCGACCACCGCCGCCCAGGTAAGCGGATTGCGCTTGGCCCGCGCAGCCTCCTGCTCCCCAGGCGCGCGAGGGGAGCGGGCAGGGGCGGGTGCACGTGTGCTGATGCGGAGACTGGTTGGCAGTGTCAGGTAATGGGTGCTGCCGGCAGCTTTGGGGCTTCGGAAGCTCGCACTGCGCTGGGGTCTCCAGTTCAGGGCAGGGGGGCTGTAGTGACCCTGCCCGAGGGATAGACCTCAGGACCTGCCGCTCCCTGTCCCTTCTCAGCCTCCGTGGGAGCAGAAACCGGATGCAGCCTGATGAAGCAATTGAGGCAGATAGTATATTCCTATCCCCTTAGGAAGACAACCCCCACTTGCCAATAACTGGGTCTTTAATTATTTTTCTTAATGAAAAAGGAAGAAAAACCCAGAGGAAATACTCATTTAAGGGTTGTAGCCTTTTCACTGCGAGTTACCCTTTATCACTTGAGAACTCATTTGAAGAGAGTTGTTGGGTTTACAGGAGCCTGCTCCCGAAACTTAAGTTTCAAGGCTTTCCCCCAAAATAAGTAAAATAAAAGAAATCTGGTGCCTGATTTTGTCATCATAATTTTGTATAGTTTCCCCCCTTCAATTGTATAAGCTTCAGGCTCCAGGAACCTGGAGCCAGCTCTGCATTTGATCCTTTATGCTCAAGCAGAGGCATGAAAAACCCACAGAGCGAACCCCAATGCGGGGTGAAAGATAAGCAGCTATTACCGGTGGTCCCTTCTCCCACACAGGCTTCGTCTTCTTCCAGTCTCCCCCATCTCTCTCCTTCCTCTGCTCTCTGCTCTGTCCCATTCCACCTACTTCAGCTCGTTCCTTCCTGCCTTTCTGCTATCTCCTCTCCTCCCTGGGCATGTATGCAGTGGTGGGTGCCTGAACCAGAACATTCACCTGGATGAGATTTTGGATTTATATAGCCCTTCTGTTTGTAGTCAGTCTAGTATTTGGTTCTCATTCTTTCTCCCCCCCCCCCCCCCCTCTCTCTCTCGCTCTCTCGCTCTCTCGCTCTCTCTCGCTCTCTCTCTCGCACACGCACACTTATCCAGACCCATGCAGCAGGAGCTCAGCTGTTAGAGTAACTAGAAATGAACAGACACTTTGGCTCTTCCACGTTGTCCTTGTTTTTTTTTTGGGGGGGGGCACTTCTGGAGTGTTCATCTGTGTGTATTAACTGCCTCTGACAGCATGTGCCCACCAGTGTAACCTCGGATGGAGGCAGAATTTTGTTCCTCGTGTCTTCTTAACCTCCGCACTGCGGCAAAAGCCGCTGGAACTCCCACCCTTCCAGCTCTGGAAGAATGGGAGGTGGAGATGGGGGTGGGGCTAGTACGTGAGGGAGGAATGTAAGGAGACGTTAAAGATGTTCAATGTAGATCAAGCCCTGCATTTGCCTATTTTTAGCTCTGCCCATCTTTTTTGTTGTTGCCTCTGTGACACCTACCTCAGCCTGCCGTTCTCCCCACGACTTCCTCTCCTCCTGACAGCTGCCTTTTCATCCTCCTTGGTCTGTGGACCAGGGTGGGACATCCTGGGTTGCTGGGATAGAGGTGATGGTGACTGAGGAGATGATCACCATGCAGTAGCTGGGTCCTAGAAGCTTTATGGGGTGCCTGGTATCCTGAACATTTTCAGAGTTTTAGGTGAGGTGGCTTTTCTGCTTAGTAGTTAGACATTCCAGAATAAGGTATGGCACCCCAAAAGCATCTTAGTGTGAGTGTGCAGAGCTAAGCCCCAAAGCTGGAGCGGGAAGGTGCTCAGGGGATAGCTATTCTAAGCCCCTCGTTTTACAGATGAGGACACAGAAGCTTTGGGGATTATAGAGCTGGTTAACAGTGATATTTAGACCAGAATTCAAGGTGTTAAGTGTCCTATCTCTCACCATATCCACTTCTCTATTATCCCCCCTTTTAACCCACACATCTCCCTCCTTCCCATCGCCCTTACCCCCATGCCTGAAGTATCCCCTCTTCTAAATTAGCCAACCAGATAGATTCTGCCTGCAGGTTTTGGCAGAGAAAGGGAGGCAGGGGCTCTGGCTGGCTTCAGGCATTGCAGCTCTCTCTCTGGCCTTAGCACAAGCCCCAGAGGGAGAAAGAGTTGGGGAGGGGTGTGTTGAGGGGTTGGGGTGGGGAGGGGTGGGTTGGTTAGGGACCTGCTTGCTGGAGACTCTGGGCATGATATTGGGGGCCTGCTTGCCTAATGAACTCTTGGTCAGGGGTTGGGGATGGAGGGATCTGCTTGCGATCAATCAACTCCTTCAGGGTTTGGGGAAAGCTGCTTGCTGGTGTGTCCTGACTGCAGGATTTGGGCAAGAGGGACTCAGGGGTTGTTTCAGATGGATCTCAGATCAGGGTTGGGAGCCTGCTTGCCAAAAGACTCTCAGTGTAGAGTTGAGGGGTGAGGTTCCTGCTTGTAGATGCATTCCCTCTTTGGAATTGGGGTCCTGCTTGCTGATGCATCCTCGGTTGAAAAGTGGGGGCCTGCTTGCTGGGAAAGACCCTCAGCAGGGAGGCGGGAGGGGGGCTGGAAGGGGACCTGCTTGCTGACCATCCCCTGGGGCTGTTATCCGACAATGTGCTTTTCCGCCCCCAGGAGGACGAGCAAGGGGATGAGAATAAGGCCCGAGGGAACTGGTCCAGCAAACTGGACTTCATCCTGTCCATGGTGGGGTATGCAGTGGGGCTGGGCAATGTCTGGAGGTTTCCCTACCTGGCCTTCCAGAACGGGGGAGGTATGGCTTTTCCAGTTTTTCCGCCTGTGGCGCTGTGGGGTGGGCATTGGGGGTTGGGGGAGGGACCCAGAGCCCTAGGATGGCCCAGAGGGGAGGCTCAGAACCACCTTCCTCACACTCCATCCCCATCCCCTGAGACAACAGGGCTCAGCCAGAGGTCACTGTTTCGCCCTAAATCCAAGAGGCTTTTATCTGGAGAGAGTTTGGGGAAGAGGTGGGCCCACATGATCCCCCACTGGTCCTGTGGAGAGGGGGTCCGGGTCCTGAGCCAAGTGGGCCTTGATGCAGGGAAGTTCAGACTCTGTGTGGGGCTGGACACCAAATTCAGGAAGCTTTAAGAGTGTAACTTGGAAATCCCAGCCTACACGGGAGACCTTGGGAATGGGCACTTGGGTGGTGCTGCCCGCTGGCTGCTGGTGAGCCAGGTGTGAGCTGAGAGGGGCCAGGAGCTGTGCTCGGAAAACCCTCCCACACGAACGTTCCCTTGGGCACCAGCGGCACAGTTTGACTAGCAAAATCATTTGGTCAAAGTGGGTTTCCTTTCATCTGCCCTCACTGGGTGGAGGAAATGCTTTCGAAAGACAAGCATTGGTGAAATGGTGAGGACACCAGTGAGCAAGCACCAGCTGCCAGGCCTCTAGGATCTGCTGTACCTCTCTGTGCCCTTCAAGGAGGGACACGACTTCCCTGGCTGGCCCTCCTGCTGCCCAAGGCCAGGGGCTGCCCACCTGCTGGTTGTTATAATAGGAATTTGCACCTGGAACTCCCTCCCCCAGCTATTCAACTTGCCTCTGACCCCATCAGCTTAAGTTTTGTTGTGTTCTATTTGTTTGGTTTTGTCTCTTGGATGGGCTCCAGGCGGAATTTGGTGCAAAGGGACAAGGAACACGTACTGCACCACAGGACAATTGAAAGGGAAAAATATGTTAATGCCTCTCCTCCTAATTTCAAACGAGGGCAAGTTGACGAGTACTTATGGGGATCACAGAGCATTTGCAACCAGGGTGCCCTGGAAACTGAAAAAAATGTGTGTGGCCACCCAATTAAGGGCACCACAGCCAGGTGTCCGGGTTTGCAGGTTCCGCTGTTTTCCTCAGGGAGTCCCTAGACCATGGCGCAGGAAGCGAGTGAAAGAAAGGTGCTCTAATAAAGCTTTCTGTGACAGGAAGGACTGCACGGGGACGGAGTTCCAGCTGAGTTTGATCAGTGCAAGTGCCCTGGCTTTGCTAGCCGGGGATCTGCAAAATGCGGGGTAGCGCACACGCCCAGGTTCTGGAGCTGTGCACCCAGCCAGGCGCCACAGGAGAGCCCCACTTTTCCGCACTGCGGCTCCAGGGCTCTGAAGCCTCAGCATGGGGCCGAGAGCTCACTGCCTCCTTCCCAGGAGCGGGATAGGATTGCACAAACCACATCACGACCCCTTATTTTACTCCTCAGCAGCCCAGTGCTGCTGCCTGCCACCCGGCCTTCCTGTCCTGGAGAACCTCTCGGGGACCCCTCCTGTGACAGAAAAGGTGTTTCCTCCAGACAGGAAGTTGGGCCCTAGGAAGGATTAGCTTCATTCCATTGGGCACAGTGTTCTCACAGAATCTTCCATGGGAAAGAAGAAAGCCATAGTCTAGATGAGATTCCCACATGAATGTTGTCCAATGCTCAGGGCCTTGGGAGAGAGACAAAGGAGACTTCTTGGAGGAGGAAGCGTTTGAGTTGGCCTTGAAGAATGGAAGGGACTTCTGATGTGGAGAGGGAAGTTGAGAAGTGTGTGGTGGCTGTGGTGGTGGGAGAGGAAGGGGTGCCTGGCCACCTGTCTGTCTGAGCAGGCTCTGTTGGCTGGTAGAAGGTGTGCAGGTAACTAGGTAACTCGGGTTGTAAGCTAAGGAGGGCTCCCAGAGTCTCATTTCCCAGATGTTAGGTCCTTGGAGGATGGGGGTGCTGTAGAGATGGTGAGATTTCACCAAATCCAACTCCAGCAATGAGTCAAAGGTATGGACTTGGGGAACACAGGAAGGACTTAATTTTGGGACACTGAAGTACTACAATTACAAAAAAAAAAAAAAAGACTAAAACACAGCCAGCACACAATCCTAGCTACTCATCCAGTGGGGAATTGAAAAAAAGGGTGTGTTTGCAGGGAACCCTTGTATTTTTTACAAGGGTGAAATGTCTTAAATGTCCCTGGGGCCTGTGGTTGAGCTGGACCCGTGGTCGGCAAACTGCGGCTCACAAGCCACATTCAGCTCTCTGGCCCCTTGAGTGTGGCTCTTCCACAAAATACCACAGCCTGGGTGAGTCTATCTTGAAGAAGTGGCGCTAGAAGAAGTTTAAGTTTAAAAAAATTGGCTCTCAAAAGAAATTTTAATCGTTGTGCTGTTGATATTTGGCTCTGTTGACTAATGAGTTTGCCAACCACTGAGCTGGACCATCAAAAGCTCTCTGAAAACGGAGCGGGGGAGTGGGCCAAAGCCTGGCCTTGGCCTCCCAGGACTCTCACTCCCCGTTCTCTCTTCCCAAGGTGCTTTCCTCATCCCCTACCTGATGATGCTGGCTCTGGCCGGGTTGCCCATCTTCTTCTTAGAAGTGTCACTGGGCCAGTTTGCCAGCCAGGGGCCAGTGTCTGTGTGGAAGGCCATCCCAGCCCTGCAAGGTGAGTCCCCCGGCCTCAGCCTCCTCCACCTCACGTTGCTCTCTCCAGCCAAAGGGAGGGAGACCTGCTTTGGTGATCAGTAGAACTCCTTCCTTCCTTTTTATTTGATCAATACCACCTCTGGGTCCCACTAAAGAATGACCCGTGATCACTTCTGGCATGTTCCATTCCTGGCAGAATGCCTCGATGTCCTTTGTTAAACACAAAGGTCAGCACTAGTAGTGTATCCCTCTGTACAAGTGAACCAAGACCTGTCCCCACCTGGGCCCCATTGAAAGAATTCTGTAGGATTTGGGACGAAATGAATCCCTGGAAATTTTGCTTTCACAGGCTGTGGCATTGCAATGCTGATCATCTCCGTCCTAATAGCCATATACTACAACGTGATTATTTGCTACACACTTTTCTACCTGTTTGCCTCCTTTGTGGCTGTGCTGCCCTGGGGTTCCTGCAACAACCCTTGGAACACACCAGAATGCAAAGATAAAACCAGACTTTTATTGGGTAAGTTTGGATATACCTACATTAGGTGAAGTACTCATTCATTCATTCATTCAATGAGGAGTAACTGAACACATATTATGTTTGCCTATCTTAGGTTAGGTGCTGGAGACACAGAGATTTAAACAAACAACATCAAATATACTTAGTTCTAATATATAAGGAACTCATGGCCCAGAAAGGGGTCATAAAATTTTTGCGTGCTCAGGAATAACTGTGTTTGTTTTTAAAAATGCAGATTTGCAGGCCCACTAGAGTCCGATTTATTAGATTTGGAGTGGGGAGGGTTGGGAAATTTGCATTTTAACAAGGTCCCCAGGTGACTTGTATGCATAATACAATTTGAAAAGTAATGAGGTCCTAAAGTCTAGGGAAGTGATTGAACAAGTGATATTCTGGGTCTACAGCTCACAAAATACTGCTTAGATGGAAACAGACACTTCAACTAAAGCCATTGGTAGAAATGTGCACAATGTAATAATAGAAGAGAGGAATTCTGCCTGGAGATGAGGGAGTGTTTCTAGGGGTTTCAAACCACTGGCACATGAGGACTTGGGGGCAGTGTCAGCCTTTTGGGTCAAGGGTGAGAGTAGTAAGTGTGAGAAGCCACAGCTGATTTGTGGGCAAGGCTTCCTGGTCCATAAAACACCCCGGGCCCAAGAACACGTGTATCCGTGTCATGTAACTTCTCTCCTCTGAGTCTGAGTTTTCTTCACCTGCAAAACAGAAACAGTAACCATGTCCTTCATCCTGCTCACCTCCTGGGATTGCTGGAAGGAGAAAAGAAATGAAAGGATATGATGATGGCAGCTGAAAAGTATAAAGCTCTATCGACGGAAGGTGCTAATTCTATCAGTCACCTTCCAAGGCTCTGGTCCTTTTAACAGGCCCCCTAGAAAAGTGATGTCTTCTCCCTGGGCGATCTGTCATTTCCCTTAAGCTGGACTGTGCTGAGGGCAGAATCCTGTGACCTCTACAGAGTGGCTTTTATTGCTGGCCCCCAAATCAGCTCTTTTGCCCTTGCAGAACCCGGACATTATTTAACCCTTGGGGTGTGTTTAAGAGAGAAAGGTGCATCCTTCCCTCCCATCACTCCAGAGAGAGACACATACAGTCATTCACACTGGAGTATATTCACACACGTGATCACGTACATACTTACCTGACCAAGCTCCCCCCGCAGAGGCTTTGAGTAAGATTGGAGAAGTGTTAAAACCAGGGGTGCGTGCCCGTGAAATTCAAACCCTGTGCACCTGGACCTGCTTGGAAATGGAGATGGGGATGTGTGGGGGTTCCCAGGTGTGGGGCTCACTAGTGGGATGAGCAGGAGTCAGTGTCTCTTAGACTCTCTGGGTCTCAGTGTCCCCATCTATTTAATCTCCATGTTGACGTATTCTTAGGTTTGAGCAGTGGTTTTCTACCCCAACTGCTGCACATGGCCTGTGCACTTACTGTGTACCAGGCATTACTCCAGGTGTTTGGGATATAGCAATAAATAAAATTCACTGGGGCATCTAACAAATTGAATGTCCCTAGTGTCCATGCCAGGCCAACGGATTCAGATGATCTGGGGATGGAGCCTGGGAGTCTGTATTGTTAAGGTTCCCCAGGAACACCCAAGAGTAGGAGCAGTAAGGTGCAGTTTGCCCACATCCTGGTGGTCACCTCTGCAAAGCTGCTGTATGAGAGAACCCCACTGGGCAGCTGTTCCTAGATTCACAACCAACACCCAGCTGCCAGATGGCGCCCTGGAGATTGTGGCCATGGAAGGCAAAGGGCATCTCCCAGGATGCGGGGCCTGCAATGGAGAGCTATCTCAACGCCTTGCCAGAGCCCAGCTTGTTCCCTCCAGATTGGGCCAGGGAGGGGAGTCACTTTTCGGGGGAGTGCCTGCTGGAGGAGGGCTGCTGCCTTGATTCAGTGTCTGCTTCCCTGGGGACTTCCCTCGGGGACCTTAGTGATCGGTGCCTGCAGCTGTCCCCCGGGAGGGATAGTATTCAGCAACACCATTCCCCTCTACTAACAGTATCCACCAATATTTGTGCAGCGCCTTAACACTTAATAATAATACCCAGCACCACTTACTAAAGGCCAAGCACCTTGTTAAACCCTGTTACTCGTATTACCAATGTTAACATGAACAATACACCAACAAAATATGGCTTCCAGTATTATTTTCACTTTACAGGTGATTAAAACTGGAGCTCAAGGCCATAGAGATAGTTCGGTGGTAGATCTGGGATTTGAACCAAGTGCCTGCCTCCCAAGACCCTGGTCCTAACTACCATGCTAAATGCTTCCTAGTCCGCAAAGTAGCTTCATAAATGATGGCTCTGCTATTTGTAATAAGTGCCCAAGAGTCCCAAGGGGCAGGTGACATGATCACTGTTTTGCAGGTGAGAAAGTGGACTTGAAGGCTCAGAGATTGGGAGTGTCAGGCTCAGTCACAAGGTCCAGCCAACACTGGGATTGGGGTCTCATGACCTCCGATTCTCTGCTCAGCCAGGGCTCCTGAAGAGTCCCAGCAGGTTCTACTCCCTCAGTCCTGCAGGGTGACATCAGCCCAGGTGTTCCCTACCTATTTGCAGCTGAGGTTCTATGGCAGCGGTTCTCAACCTGTGGATTGCGACAGCTAGCAGGGTCTCCTAAGACCATCAGAAAACACAGATATTTACATTAAGATTCATAACAGTAGCAAATTACAGTTATGAAGTAGTGACAAAAATAATTTTATGGTTGGGGATCACCACAACATAAAGAACTGTATTAAAGGGTTGCGGCATTAGGAAGGTTGAGAACCACTGTTCTATGGAGTAAAAAGGAAGCTTGCCTGAGTCAGAGACACAGTTAAGGACTATACATGATAGTTCATTGCAGCCACATTTCGAGTCTTGGAAAAACATCAGAAACACTTACACGTGATTAAAATTCAGCAATTACTGGATAATTCCATTGTTCCAATACATTATAGTGCATCCATATAATGAAGTTTTCTATGGTCATTAAAAATGAATATTCATAAAATATGGAGAAATCCTCACCATATTGTGTTAAATGTAAAAACAGGATATAGACTTATAGGGTACTTTTATTATTCTTAAGAAAATATACAGGGGTCCCTCGGCCTGGCCTGCAGGATCGGGCTGAAACCAGCTCTCTAACATCCCCTGAGGGGTCCCAGATTGTGAGTGGGCACAGGCCAGGCTGAGGGACCCCACTGGTGCATGATCGGGATGGGGATGGATGCAGGAGATTGGCCAGCTGGGGAGGGACCACAGAAGGGCTCCAGGGCATGTCTGGCCCATCTTGCTCAGTCCCTATTGGCTGGACCCCAGCAGCAAGCTAACCTACTGGTTGGAGTGTCTGCTCCCTGGTGGTCAGTGCACGTCATAGTGAGTGGTTGAGTGGCCTTAGCATATCATTAGCATATTATGCTTTGATTGGTTGAATGGATGACCAGGAACTTAGCATATTAGAATTTTGTTATATAGGATAGTTGTGTAAGTATATGCCTGTGTTTTGTTTTTTGTTTTCTTTTTTAAAGCAAGCTGAGCACATAGACTAGGCCGGGTACGTGGATGGGGGTATCTCTGGGTTTGTGGAGTTTCCAGTCTGGCTCACAATACCCGGGAAACTTTCAAGGCAGAGTGAAAACACTGCACAGCTAGGCTCCTAGTGGACTGATACAAACCAGAAGAAGTATGCAAGCTCTCAGCAGAGAGACCATGAACATTTCCCACTGATTATTCCCTGGGAGCATATGGACAGGCTGGACAGATTTTATCTCATTCTTAAAATTTTTCACTTGTTTGTTAAAAAGCAAGTGTGTGTGTGTGTGTGTGTGTGTGTGTGTGTGCTCCCTATCTGTTCTTCTGTGTTATCTATACATGTGCGTGTTCCCTTATGGGGGGCAGGCAGAAGTAGTATTGGTCCTTTGGGGTCCTGGGGTGACTTAGAAAGATGATGATGGTCTGACTTGCAGAGACGCAGGCGGCTTCAGAGCCCCACTGCTCTGATGGACAAGTTGGGAGTGCAGACAAAGGGTATCTCAGGCTCTCTCCCAAAGGGCCCCTCTGGGAGAGAAAACAGAACAACCCCTTCCAGGATGCAGTGTTCCACAAATAACCTCCCAAGCTCACCCTCTCCTTCAAACCCTATAGCCACCCTGCCCTGTGATAGCAGGCAGCCAGTCCCAGGAGAGAGGGGATGAATCGCTGCCCTTGTGACCTTCAACTATGGCGGGGAGGTATTTGCCTCAGGTCCCTCCCTCTCAGCGTTGCTAGGGATGCAGTGCCCAGGAGCCCTGCCTCACCGTCCAGATGCTGGGACCTGGGACCCATGCCAGCCCCAGAGACCCGACCTCCCCCTGTCCACGGGTAGAAGCCACTTGCCACACATCCCTAAGGTGTATTTTGTTAGAAAGACTGTCGTCCTTAGGGGGACCCCATCATCCAGGTATCTGTAACGGAACACGGACAATCCATGCCCTGCCAAGTGAGGCCAGCGACTGTTCTGTGAAATTAGGAGCTTAGCCGGGCCATCGAAGACGGAAACCACAGAAACACCATTTCTATTTCTGGAATGGTCTAATTTTCATTAGAACTTTAATTAAATGACTCATTTTCTCCCTAGCCTTTCATGTGCTTTCATTTATTAATAATTGCCCGAGTAAAGAGAATCCCTTTCAAACAGCTTCCAATTTAGAACGATCATTATCGCCGCTCTTTGTTCAGGGTTGCTGGGCCGCAGAGCTCTCTGAAGGCACCAGCCCGACCCGACGTCGCGGAAGCACGCTTCTGCCATCTGGCGGTGGCACGGGGCATTGCAGGAGGCTGCCGGGAACCCGGCTTCAGTGCCGCAGTGGCTCGTGACCTGGTACCGCAGGCCGCAGGGATGGTCTTAGAGCAGCGGTTCTCAACCTTCCTAACGCCGCGACCCTGTAAGATAGCTCCTCATGAGGTGGTGACCCCCAACCCTAACATTATTTCCGTTGCTACTTCATCACTGTAATTTTGCTACTGTTATGAACTGTAATGTAAATACCTGATAGGCAGGATGTATTTTCATTGTGACAAATTGAACATCATTAAAGCATAGGGATTAATCACAAAAACAACATGTAATTATATATTGTGAAGTATTTATTTCTAATGACAAATAAATGAAATTTTGTCTTGAATCGTGGTGTAGCATGGGTAACAGTCTTCATATGACAACAGTAAGCTACATTGCTACATTTTGCTACACCGAGGAGCTGCTGGTGTGTTGGGTCCTAAGACCATGGGAAATAGGTGTTTTCCAATAGTCTTAGGCGACCCCATGTGAAAAGGTCGTTCGACCCCCAAAGGGTGGCGACCCACAGGTTGAGAACCGCTGATCTAGACACACCGCCTGCTTGGGCCTCACAATGGCACTTAGGGAAACAAGCAGTTTGGCATTTGCCCGCATGTTAGGGATCTCTTCCGTCTTAGAGGGTGGGTGCACTTTTGAGCAGGAGGCCCAGAGATAAATACTGTGTTTAAGGGGAGAAAAGGGATGTGGATGGTGCTTTCAGTGTCTGCATTCAGGCCACTGCTGGGGGAAACATGCTTCCATTAGTTCGGAATCCTTCCGGAACTCTCTGTTATTTGATTAGACTAAAGGACAAAATAGTGAACAAGAAGGCATTTGATTGAAGATGCTAAGAGCAGTGGTTCTCAGCCCCAGGAGCTTTTGCAGGAGACATTTGGCAATAACAAAGTCACCCCCAGGGAACCCCTCGATTAGGTCCTGCTGCAGGCTCACCAGCACACGCCTGGTTGCTGCCTCCACTAGCCTGTGTGGGTGTGCAGGAAACAATGTCATATGTGCGTACTGGGTGGCATTCATCCTGCCAGACTGTGCGTTTAAGGTGAATGTCTGAGTGAGCCTTCTGTGGCAGTAGCTCTTCAGGAGGTTTGCTTATGTCTAATTCATCTCTGCAAGCCATTAGCTTTCTGTGGAGTTCTGGGACCCGGGTTGGAGTCCCGATTCTCTTCCTCATTAGCTATGCCATTTCAGGAGTTACTTAATCTCTTTGAGCCCTTTCCCTCAATTTAAAAACAGTGGTACTAGTACTCACTGCATAGGCTGCTGTGAGTGTTAAGTGAGATAATGCCTGCAAAGCATAAAGTGCTCAGTGCAGCGCGTACCACACAGGGAGTGTCTATAAACGAGAGCCACTGTTCTCTACGGATCAGGGCTCTGGGGGCCGGGACACATAAAAGGTAATTCTGCGGTTCATGTCCATCTAGGTTGGTTCAGAATAACTTTCCCTAAGTTATTCTTCAATATCTGGCACATCTTTTTGGCTTTTGGTTTTCAATTGCTACGACACCTGGGCATATTTTCTGCATAGATGCCACTGTGTTTCCATCCTGTCCTCTCCTACAGATTCCTGTGTCATCGCTGACCACCCCAAACTCCAGATCAAGAACTCCACCTTCTGCATGACTGCCTATCCCAACTTGACCATGATTAACTTCACCAGCCAGGCCAATAAGACGTTTGTCAGCGGCAGTGAAGAGTACTTCAAGTAAGAGGGCTTTGTGTTACTTTGTGTTACTAAGAGACACCCAGTGAGTTCATGAACGCTCGACTTGCAGAAGGAGGTATGGGGGCCTTTGCACCCTCCCTTCCCATTTGAGTGATCATTGAGGAAGGGACTATCCTCAGTTTGGTTTCTTAGAGCAGATTGTTGTGCCTCTGGGCCTGAGGTGAGAGTTGGCAGAGTGGTGGTGGGGACAGAATCCTGCTGCTGTAATTCACGATGTTGTGACAAACACTTTGCAAAACCTGCATGTGTTGTGATCTAAGCGGACCTTCTGTTGACTAGTTATTGTTTTCTTCTATATTTGAGAAGGAAAGAGAGGCAAAACTTCAGAAACCAAGTTATGGTCAAGGATGTAAAGAACAAAATCATTTCTGAAGGACAGTTTCACCCAGTTTTATACTTTCTATATCAGTACTGAGAGATGCTGAGGATTGATGTCCAGGGACTCTTGAAAACCCTCGGCCCCCACAGGACAATTTAATCAAGTTCATGGAGTTATTTCATAAGGGAGGTCAGTGTAGGCAGCGTCCCAGCAGAGGGTACCTGAAGAATGTTCTCTAGTTAGGCCTCAAGTTGGAGGTCGTCCACTCGTGTGCTCAGGGCCTTGGCAGGGGTGTTGGCCTGCTCACCAGGCTAATAAGCGAAGTACAGATGAGCAGGATGATAGAGAAGGGTGGGGACTGGGGCCAGCTGGACAGGATGTCAGCCAAGAGCAAGGGTGGCTGTTGGTGCTGGCTTCACATCCCTGTCTGTGGGAGTGTGGGCAGTGCAGCTAAGCTCACATGTTACAGGTGAAGTCGGAGGTAAAATCCAAATTGCTATGTGTCTCCCACTTTAAATGTTAGCAAACTGAATTAAATAAAATAATAATAAAATAAAGTGGCTGAAACTGGTTTGGCTCAGTGGATAGAGCATCGGCCTGTGGACTGAAAGGTCCCAGGTTCGATTCCGGTCAAGGGCATATACCTTGGTTGCGGGCACATCCCCAGTAGGGGGCGTGCAGGAGGTGGCTGATCAATGTCTCTCTCTCATCGATGTTTCTAACTCTCTATCCCTCTTCCTTCCTCTCTGTGAAAAATCAATGAAGTATATTAAAAAATAAAAGATAAAAAATAAATAAAGTGAAGTATCAGTGGGGCCCCGGGTTGTGATGAAGAGTGATCACTAATATCTCTACTAGTTGCCTGGTTGCTGTCAATTTCTGCGTCAGATTTCTATGCTGTGCAGATGCAGAGGGGACATGCTTGTCCCTGCAGGCAGAAGGTGGAGTGAGGCAGAGAGGAAATAATCCCTTTGAAGATGATGTAGGAGCAGTGAGGGTGTGTGGACTGACCCTGAGCACTGACTCTGATTGGTGGTTAGGGGAGGTCTGACCACATAATCCAGGGGGTTAAGTATGTTGTTAAATATTTGTGAATCAGCTTTCTGTGGTTTTCACTAGTCCTCTGGGACCAGTCTTCGTTTCCAAGAGGAAATGTTATTCATCCACGAGCCCTTTTTAAAGGGTGGGGTATTTGAGGTAGCCGAGGTGCAGTGGAATTAAGTGCTTTACCCTTGAACATGGGGAGATCTTTCATTGCTCAGGGAAGGTCTGGGAGCCCAGTTCATTTCCACCCTCGGTCACTTCCCCTAAGCTCTTTTTTTTAAATTTTTTATTGATTTCAGAGAGAAAGGAAGAGGGCAGGCAGCTATAGGACAGTGAGTTCTAGTAAGAGTCCAACCACCCCTGCAGACAGAAGGGGGAGTGAGGCAGAGAGGAAATAATCGGAATCGAACCTGGGACCTTTCAGTCCACAGGCCGACGCTCTATCCACTGAGCCAAACCGGTTTCAGCCACTTTATCTTATTTTATTATTATTTTATTTAATTCAGTTTGCTAACATTTAAAGTGGGAGACACATAGCAATTTGGATTTTACCTCCGACTTCACCTGTAACATGGAAGCTTAGCTGCACTGCTCACACTCCCACGGACAGGGATGTGAAGCCAGCACCAACAGCCACCCTTGCTCTTGGCTGACATCCTGTCCAGCTGGCCAGGAGTGATTGTGTCACAAACAGAAACATCAACGATGAGAGAAAAAATACCACTGACCGGCTGCCTCCTGCACGTCCCCCACCGGGGACCAAGTCTGCAACTTGGGCATGTGCCCCAACCCAGAATTGAACCCAAGATCCTTCAGTTCACAGGCGGACTCTCTATCCACTGAGCCAAGCTGGCTAGGGCTCCCCTAAGCTCTTGAGCCCAGGTTGCCTCAGATGTTGAGACTGAAACAGGCTCTGTCACTTCAGAGTGTGGCCACCCAGGGGGTGGGGCGGTGCTGCTCTGAGCTGTCATGTCTGCAGTCCCGTAGAATCTGAGTTCTGGCTGGGCCTTTGCTCAGGTCTCAGGAAACCACCAACCACCCAACACAGCCTCTCATCCAGGAGGCGTGACAGGATTGCTTCAGAGTTGCAGGGGTGGTTGTACTCTTACTAGAAAGCACTGTCCTATAGCTGCCTGCCCTCCCCAGAGGGAAGTGCTTGCCCACCCTTGGCCAGGCTCCCAGCTACTGCCAGGGACATGGGGTCTCCAGGCAGGTGGCAATTTCTTCAGCACACCCAGACCTTGTACTGAATTTTACATTTAACACGAGGCAAACACTATGGGGATGCATTCTCATAAAAGAGTAGAACAACAAAGAAAACACACCAAAGCCATCCTGGACAGTTTTAGAGTTTCTGTTTGTGACATGGCCTTCTGTAAACACATCACCCTTGGCCGTGGGGGGCTGTGCTGGAACCCCCGAATGCCATGGGATTTGTTGTCCTTCTCCTGGGGCATCTCATGGTGACAGTCTTGTATGGAGCCTTCTCCGGGGCCATATGTGGCCTCCCCAGCACATAATGAAGAGCAGGGTCGATTCCTTTGGTCTCTGCAGACAGCCTGGGTCAGAGAGTCACTCACAACCTCATCTGGTCAGGTCCCTGCTGGGAGGTGCGGTTGCCAGGTTGGCTTGAGGCTTCGGCTCTGCTGGGAGATTAGATCCGGAAGACTCTCATCCCTCCCTCCTTTCTCTTGCCTACTCACAGGTACTTTGTGCTGAAGATTTCTGCGGGGATCGAATATCCTGGGGAGATCAGGTGGCCACTAGCCTTCTGCCTATTCCTAGCTTGGGTCATTGTGTATGCGTCTCTGGCAAAAGGAATCAAGTCTTCAGGAAAAGTAAGAAGTTGGGTTTACCTATGAGAAAGCTCTGGGACACCCAGGGGTGATTGTGTCACGAGCAGGTTAAAGAGCACTGGAAGGAGAGTCCCGAGACGTGGGTGCTGTTCAGATCCTGGCCCCGGGTAGGTGTGGGCCTTAGGAGTGACTTTACTCCTGTCTGTAAGATGGGATAATGACACCTGTCGTTCATGGCTGTTTTAAGGCTCAAATGAGATGGATGTACACAGAGCTCCTGAGGCACTATGGTTAGGTCCCTTCCTTTCTGTCGGGGCTGCCACTGCGTTCAGCCGGTGGCCCTCCCTGACATGGCTAGGTCACCCTCCTGAGCTAGATGGGTGCTGCTGGCCCTTTGCCCCTTGGTCTGGCTGCCAGGCTGTGACTGCTGCTACCCAGATGCTGGAAAAAGATCAAAATTGTGAAGTGATCCCTTCTTCTCAACCCGACCACTACACTCAGCCTTTCATGCCCTTCTTCCACCCTCCAACCCATGTGCCCCATGTGCCCCCAGCACCAACACTGACAGTCCCACTGTGGGATCTGGGCTGAGCAAAGTACTTGACGACTTGCTGAGCTGTCGCTCAGCTGGCCCTTTGGAGGTGGTGGGATTCCCACCCCAAGCTCAGGGCGTGAAGGCACGGAGTCCGGACCTCAGGACACTCTGGGGATGGCCCGAGGGTCACACTGTTCTTGATGATGGTTTAGGACGGCATTATAGCCACTGCCTTCCTCAATTTAGAATGTAGCCCTTGGTGGTAGATCTCATGGACTTTGTGAGCAGATTTTTCTTTTAGATCTGCTTCAAGTAGGAATTTGATGATCAGTTTTTTAAAAATGAGGAATACCACCAGAAATGATGCCACTGCCCTGGAGCGTGCAGACGTTAATCATGGAGTGTGGTTTGGAACCTGGGTGAATGGCAGGCTGAGGCCTTTTATTATCCTGGGCTCCTTTGTGATTCTAATTCCATGCATACGCCATTGCTAAGCAACTATGTCCTCCTTCTCCTGCAGGGAGGTAGACCCAGTTCCTCTTGCTCAGCACCCTGGAGAAAAGACTTAGTGGTTCCTATGAGATCTCACTTCCTTTTGTTTTTAAAAAATACGTCTTTATTGATTTTAGAGATAGTGAAAGGGAGAGGGAGAAGAGGAGAGAAACATGGATGGGAGAGAAACATTGATTGGCTGTGTCCTGCATGCTCACCCCTACTGGGGATCATGAGCCTGCAACCTGGGCATGTGCCCTGTCTGTTAATCTAACCAGTAACCTTTTGGTGCATGGGACACAGCTCAACCTCCTGGGCCACACCGCCGCTGAGCCAGGGCCCACACTCCCTTTGGAGCAGCTAGAATTCCAGAGGCAGGGGTGACCAGCGGGCAGCCTGAAGGTCAAATGCAGCCCGAGCTCCTTTGTGACTGAAATTCCACAAACACTGCCCTCTCTAAGCAGCGATGTCCTCCTTCTCCTCAGGGGCCAACAACGCTAACCTAATTAGCTAGCCCAGGCTGGTGGGGCCTCACCGGACCACCCTTTCAGGGCTCTCTCGGAGAGGAGGTTGCGGCCAGGAGTCAGGTGTCGGGCCAGCAGGCTCAGACCACTCATTGCCACTCCTGCTGAGTGTAATTCATACTGTTCAAGTTTAATTCCTCTAACAGTACTTCCCGAAACAGGTGCGTTCTAAAGCTGCCCTGACACAGGGGACCAATGGGCACAGAGCCCCATGCACACCTGATTCATAGTTAGGCATGCCCAGGATTTATAAGCCAAACTGTGGGCCCTTTTACTTCAGCAAGATCACGATCCATAGAGGAGTGATCCACCGAGTGATCCACAGAGTGATCGCATCCTCCCACACATCATGGGCCCAGACCTGGGTGAGGCAAGCAAGAGCTTAGGGTGTAAAATTTAAGGTGGCTCTCACTCTTAGGTTCCTGCAGGTGCCAGTTGGACCCCGAGAGTGGGTGCCTCCTTAAATTTTGGATGCTCAGCGCCTCACTCACCTTGCCTCTTCCTAATTCTGGCCTTGCCTCAGAGGTTTCTGATCATGTGGTCCATGGAGGGGCATCAATGGGAAGGAAGCACATAGGAGTTAGAAAGCTTCAAGTTTGTGTCTTGGCTCCAGCTGGGAGACCTCGAGTAAGATATTAAAACCCTTGTGAGTCTCAGTTTCCTCTTGAGCAAAATGGGAATACTAATAGCCGGTCCACAGAGGGGGTCATGTTCGTACAGTCTCCGGTAGTGAAATGGGAAGAGTTGTCTCTGCTGGTTAGACGGATACCAGGCTTGGCTTTTTTTTTTCTGCCCCCTGCTGTCTGGGTCATGTCCTCTCCTTTGCTCCTCCATCCTCACTCCCCATCAGCCCCACGTGGTCAGGAGGTGACCCCTGCTGTCTTGGTGGGGTGGGGAGGTCAGACTGGTCAGGGCCCTTCCCCTCCCTGTAGCATCTCCTCTCCCAGCCCCATGTGACAGCGGGGGAGGCAAGGAGGGGGACAGCCCGGGCAGCCTGGGGCAGGCAGTCTTCCCCGGAGATGTCAGATGCCCTTGATTTCACAACAACTTCTGTGTAGAAGGGCTTCCTTAAGAGGAAGGAGAGAAGCAGCTTTGGCAAGAATAGGAGGGAGAGCCTGCCTCCCCCAAGTCCCTAGCAACCCCTGAGCTTCTGGGCAGGAGGGAGGGGTGACTTCTGTGGAGGGTGGAGGGAAGGGGAAAGGGATGGAGGGAAGAGGCTCCTGTTAGGAGAGGTAACTGTGCAGAGAAAGGAGACCAGCCCACCCCCGGTCTAGCCAGAATGAAAGAGGTTGGCCTTGATGGGTAACTGGGTTTGGAGGAAGAAATAACTCGTTTTCCTTAACCTGCAGCCTGCCCCATTTTTGCTAATGGCCACACCACCCTCTCAGTTGTCGAGGCCAAAAATTTTGGGGTCATCCTTGCCTCCCCCCTTCCTGCCCCTCATTCCACATTAAATGGGTCAAAAAATCCTGTTGGCTCGCATTTCTCCTCGCTCCTGCAAAACACCCTGGCTGGAACCATAGTCCTCCCCTGCCTGGATTGTAGCCAGGGCCTCCAACAGCAGCCCCTGCTTCTGCCCTGGTGCCCGCAGTATATTCGCCACCTAACCAGCTGGTGTGGTTCAAGTGTTAGAGCACGTCACTCCTCTGCCCAAATTCCTGCTGCAGCTCCCATTCCCCACTGAGTAAGGGCTCTACAGGATCTGTGCCTCCCGCATCCCCGGCCTCCGCCCCTCTCCCTTGCCCTCTGCCCTCTGCCTGCTCCTCCTGCCGTGCTCTGCCTCAGACACTCTGGCCTCCTGGCTGTTTCTGGATCAGGTACAGTCCCTTCTTATGGCCTCTCTAGTTGTTCCAGGCTCCAGTGTTCTACCAGATACCAGTGGCTCATTTTCACGTCCTTCAAATCTGGGCTTTTCAATGAGGCCTCCCCTGCATGTCCCACCCGCTTTGCTTTGCTCTACTTTTTCCTTTTCCACACACAACACCTTCTAATATGCCACGAATGATGTTGTGATTACTACTGGTTGCCAGTCTCCCATTCTGGAATGTAAACTATTTGAGGGTAGGCGTCTTTGTTGTGCTTAATGAAATGATCCCAAGAGTTATGTCTTAATCTCACCCCCCCAACCCATTCCCCACAAGTTCCCAAATCTGCCTTCAGCCCTGAGATCCCAGTGTCTGCCAGTCCCTGCCACCCTGGAGCCTCCTTGCCAGTGCAGCTAGTGCTTGGTGGGGTCTCTGTCTCCCTCCCAGGGCAGGTGCCCAGGATGGAAGGTGCAGGTGGGACTGGAGTGGCTCTGATCCAACAGTGCTCACTCAGCAGCTGTGCATGCCCACCCCATGGGGCAGAGAGGGTTTGATGGGCCAGGATGGGAGCTTACCTTCAGTCCTTCTGGTGTCTTTTGATGCACATTTGGGTTGCCACTGGTCTGTGAGCTGAAGGTTGCCAGTGTATCAAGACCGGTGAGAACCAGGCAAGACCAAGTGGCACTGCTATTTCCAGGGCCCCGAGGCCTGTGCCACTTTGAATGGATGGTCCCATTGTACTCTTCCAGCAGCCCCAGTGAGGACTATACTGCTGTTGTCACCACTTTGCAGGTGTGGAAACTGAGACTCAGAGAGGTTAAGTCACTTCTCCAGGCAGCCCAGCTCATAAGTGAAGGGGCTGAGATTTGAAGTGAAGCCCATGGGACTGTAAAACCTGTCTCACCACCTGCTCTTCTCTTATCTACCAAGTCCTGACCCCAGGCCCTTCCTCCATCCCCAGGTTTGATTGACAGAGAAGGAAGGAAAGCACCTCCCATGCATCGCCATCCCTATCCAACCACAGCCCCCAAGTTCTGCTCATATTACTTCTCAGATGCTTCTTGACTCTGGTCCCTCCTTCTTCTCCAGAATCTGGGAACACCCTTCAGCTGCTATTTAAGGCCTCGTGTAAGGTGGAGTGATCACATGGTCCATGGAGGGGCATTAATGCGAAGGAAGAACGTAGGAGTTCTTCATCACTCTTAGCCTCAACCTTTTAATTTGACCTAGCAGTGCTTAGAACTTTTCCCTCAAACATCTGCTTGCCCACTCATTTTCTTCTCCTCCCCCCTGTCCTCGCCCCTGTGGCTTCTCAGATCCAGCTCCTGCAGCATCTCCATGAACCTGTTAGGAAACTCCCAGGCTGAGCACAGTGCCCTCCCAGACATCACCATGTCCTGGGTGTATGGTTTAGCCCATTATTCAGACGCTGTCTCTGAGTTTTCCAGGTCACGAGTCCCTGGATCCTCATGCATCTAATGCCTGGCACAGTGCCTGGCATATGTAGGCCTTTGGTAAACTTAGTTGTACTTAATGACCATCTATTATAAATCAGACACTATGCTGAGGTTCATTAGATCCTCACAATTACTTATTTTTAAGAAAGATGCCCTTGTCCCTATTACAGAGGCAGAAGCTGAGAATCAGGAGGCTCCACAGCTTGTCCAAGCTCTCGTGGCTCCTCAGAAGAGCATCGCCAGAGATGCTCTTCCATTTGAATTAAATGTGTCTGATCCTCAGACCAGGGGCGTTCACCTGACAGGGCGTCTGTGAACAAAGATGGGAAGCTTAAGCTATAAGGATTAATCTCTAATGGTGGAATCGGGGCTCAAGCAGAGGGTAGCATAGGAGGTAGGGAGGCAGCTGTCCACTCAGCTGCTGGGTGGGGTGAGATCTCCCATAGCTATCCTCCCTGGGGGCTGGCTCACCCATAGCCTTGGGTGTCCTCCCACAGACTTTATTTTGAATTCCCTGTGGGTCACATTTGGTCCCAGTGCCTTCCCCGTGTCCCAAGCCCTAGCAGAGTTTGGGGAAACTACTCCATGCCCTCCCCATCGGGCACCCGTGTCCAGGGGCAGGTCCCACCCTGCCTCTGCTGATGCTCCTCAGGCACCCGCTGCAGGCCTGCCCCAGCCAGTCCCCTCTCTGTTGCATGGCTCTTCCAGGTGGTTTACTTCACGGCCACGTTCCCGTACGTCGTGCTCGTGATCCTGCTCATCCGAGGGGTCACCCTGCCCGGAGCTGGCGATGGGATCTGGTACTTCATCACACCTAAGTGGGAGAAGCTCACAGATGCCACGGTGGGCTTACGGTTTCGTTTATCACGCACCTGGGGGCTGGGGGGATGGCACATGGGGAGGAATCCACGCCGGGACACCCTTTGACAGAAGGGGTCAGACTTCCTCCCACAGGGCATCTCAGTGTCCCCTTGACGAGGTCCTGCTAATTTGGGAATGGTACGCACTCAGGAAACCTTTAATGAGAAGTGGGCAACTGGGAGTTTTCAGATGCCGGAAATGGTTGTGCTACATTTGGGGCAGCAGCAGAGGCCAGAATGAAGAATGAAATCCCCTTAATGGCTTTGGGCCACCTCCACACCACTTACCGGTTACTAATTATAGTGCTGTTGGGGATGGAGTTTTGCTGGTTAGAAAATAATAGCACTTAAGCAATTCTATTTTAAAGGGCCCAGGCGCATTTGAATACTTCCGGCACATGCCACAGGGCTAGCCCACGCTTGCACATTCTCTTTGCATATTCTGCACAGGCACCGCTTACTCTAAAATTCCCAGAACAAGCCTCCACATAAGGGGTGTCTGTGTAATAAGAAGTGAGTTTTCTCACCTTAAAGAAATACGTGCTTTTCCAGAATATGTTAAGAACACATAACCAGTATGAACATAGGCGTGCATAAATCCTTTCTAATGGGTGTTTCTAGTATGCTAAGTGAAATAAGCCAGTCAGTGAAAGAAAAATACCACATGATCTCACTCATTTATGCATAATAAAGAACATTATAAACTGATGAACAGAAAGGTAGATACAGAGGCAGTAAAGCATCAAACAGACTGTCAAGTTATAGGGGGAAAGTTTGGGAGAGGTGGGGTAGATAAGAGATCAACCGAAGGATTTGTATGCATGCATATAAGCATAACCAATGGACACAAGACATTGGGGGGTTAGGGTATGCATGGGGGGGGGTCAATGGGAAGATATGTATACATGTAATACATTCATAAAATAAAAAAATAAAAACCAATTGGTTCATAAAAAAAAGAAAGAAAGAACATAGAGCTAGGATTGAGTTTGCAGGTAACAGAAACCCCCAGGAAAAAGCTGACTTCACTTGCCTGCACTGAAGCAGGCAGATAGTCAGGCACTGGCTGGGTAGCCCCAGGTGTCATCAGGGGCCAGGCTCCCATCTTTCTGCCTCACCATCTTTAGGGAAGAGCTTCCATGTGGCTGCCAGAGCGCCAGACATCACAGCAGCATTCCAGGTAGCACAAAGGGGTGAGGAAAGGGGTAGAGATAGGACCTGCACTCTTTCAAAGTATGGAAACCCCGGAAGTCCCGCATTACACTTATTTTCACATCCTTGGCCGGACACTAAATACCATGATTATCCTCTTCTAGCCGCCTATCCCCTTGATGTCAGGAGGTGGTTCTTTAGCTGGACAAATGGCTGCCTTAAATAAAACCACAGCTTTGAACTTTCTCTTTGCATATTTTAAACACAATGTTAAAACCGGGTTTAATTTACAAAAATGATGGCAGATCCATTATACGAATCATATAAATCTCCAGCTCACACCCTTGAGTGGCCTGCTGGAGTTTTATGGGGACAATTAAGAGAAATTACCAAGCGAACCAAGAAGAGGTGTCAGCCAAGTTCAAGAAGCACGTGGCTTATAAAACCCGCTCACCGTGGCAGAGGCGGCTTTGCTACCAAAGGGGCCATGGAATTTCAGATTTTTAATGACAATCTGTAGAAATGTTAATCTTAAAAGGCTTATATCTTGTTGTTGCAAATTGTTTTTTTGAGAGTGATTGCAGCTAAGGAAGGGGCTCTCCCTTCTGTATGGTTTTTCACGGTAGGAAATGGAAGATGAAATGCGTACATAGTTTATTGAGTTCCTCCCCTTTGGAGCTGAAATCTGCCAGGTAATTCACTGCCTTTGTGGCATCTGGCACAAATGAGATTTCTCACTGCATCAATGCCAAAGTCTTCTCGTCCCCAATCGCCTTTGCCTGGAGCAGGGGTGAGGCCAGGGGCCCGGCAGACCCCCTGCCTGGGTCAGCCGCCCTCAGTGACCTTCTCCTCTTTGCCTGCCAGGTGTGGAAAGATGCTGCCACTCAGATTTTCTTCTCTTTATCTGCCGCCTGGGGAGGCCTGATCACACTCTCTTCTTACAACAAATTCCACAACAACTGCTACAGGTACGTGGTAGCCTTTCAAGTCCCAGTGGCAGCTGGCGAGGGGTCTTAGGGTCTGGGGACAGAAAATGGACTGAGGCCACACCCTCTCACCCTGCACCTGAGTAGAGCCAGAGAGTTTCCCTGGCACGGGTGAACCCTACCCTGCTCAGGCCTGGCTGCTGGCTTCCGGTGGCCTGCACCCCGACTGCACTGCTGACCCTGGCACGTGGGATGGAGAGTCCGTCTGTAGGTTGAATGCAGGGAGCCGTGTCCTGGGATGGTTGTTCTGTCAGTAGCCCAGTCCCTGGGTTCAGTCATATGGGAGTCACTGGTGAAGTCTGGTCATTCAGTCACTCTACAGACATTTTCCTAGAGAGCCTATAAGAAAATAGTGTGATAATTAACTCAATGGTAGGGATCCTGTCACAAAGTCTACGTATATCCAATCATCACAATGTACACTTTTAATGTAATATGATTTTATCTGTCACCTATACTTCAGTAAAGCTGAAAAAAAATGCAAACGTTGAGTCCCGCTCCCAGACCTATTCATCAGGATGTCTGGAGGTGGGGCAGGCCCAGGAACTGAAAGATCCAGGCAAGATCCTCAGGGGAGTCAAGGACGGTGATGTTTGGATAGGGTGATGCTAGGGAAGCTGTGGAAACCAAAGACCCTGATAGAGCCTGACCAGTTCCTGCAGGAGATGATATTTATTGAAGTTAGACATGTTATGACAAGCAATAGGAAAACAGGGCCCATTCTCTTGAGGAGCTGATACAAAAAGGAAAAGGGGGAGGAAGAAAAGAGGAGGAAAGAAGAATAGAGGGGAGAAAAGGAGTGAGGGAGGGAGAGGAAAAAGAAGAAAGAGAGGGAGTTGGGGAGGAAGGGAGGAAAGATGGGAGGAAGGAAGGATGGAGAGAAGGATGGACCTTGGAATCAGACAGACTTGTATTTGAGTTTTCTTCACCATTTACTCAAACTCCAAGATGTGGGCAAGGTATGCCACTTCTCTGAGCCTTTGCTGTCTTATCTATAAAATTCAATTATATTTTGTTGAGCAATGGAGATGATGTATACACAGTTTTCAGAGCAATGTTGTGCACATAGTAGGTGCTCACTAAATGGCAGTTGTCATTATTATTATCTATAATAATAAAAGCATAATATGCTAACTGAATAACCTTTTGGATATCTTTCCATGGATGAAGCTGTGACGGCAGGGGCTGAGGCAGAGGCAGAGGTGGTTAGGGGCAATCAGGCAGTCAGGTGAGTAGTTAAGGGTGGTGAGGCAGGCAGGCAGAGTGGTAAGGGGCAATCAGGCAGGCGAATGGTTAGGAGCCAGTGGTCCTGGATTGCGAGAGGGATTTCCCACTGGGCCTCTAGTTTTTAGTAAAGTATGGGGTATTTTGTGAACCCAGAATAAACAGTTATAGTTAAGCTGTGGCCTAGGATGGCTGGGAGGGCCTTATAGGAGTGAGATCTAGACTGGGCCAAATTTCAACAGGTGCAGGCAGGAGGAAATGTTTGCAGGTGGCAAGGACAGCTAGAGGTGGGGATGAGTGGGAATGAGTGACAGGGACATGGAGCGGGGCAGTGGGATTGGAGCTGAGGCTGTGTGCACAGGGGGCTGGAGAGAGCCTTTGGAATTAGTCTGCTGTGGCTGCCATTGCAAATACCAATAGTGGATGACATCAACAACAGAATTTTCTCATAGTTCTGGAGGCTGGCAGTTCAAGATCAAGATGCTGACAAGGCTGAGACCTCTCCCTTTAGCTTTTATTTTATTTATTTATTTCTTTATTGATTTCAGAGAGGAAGGGAGAAGGAGAGAGAGATAGAAACATCAATGATGAGAGAGAATCATTGATTGGCTGCCTCCTGCATGCCCCCCCCCCCACTGGGGATCAAGCCTGCAACCCAGGCATGTGCCCTTGGCCGGAATTGAACCCAAGACCTTTCAGTCCGCAGGCTGACGCTCTATTACTGAGCCAAGCCAGCTAGGGCTCCCCTTGGCTTTTAGATGTCTGTTTTCTCCTTGTGTCTTCACATGGTCCTCCCCCTGTGCATGTACCTGTGTCCTAATCTCCTCCTCTTTTTAACTTAATTGCTTGTTTAAAGACCCTGTCTCCAAATACAGTCACATTCTAAGGAACTGGGGGTTAGGAATTCAATCTATGAATTTCAGGGGCCCATAGTTCAGCCCTTAACAGTGGTGTCAGACTATGGCATACGGACTTCTTTGGCCACTGCTGTCACAAGCTTGTAACTGAGAGTCAGTCTGAGCATCGTCCAAGGGGGAAGCATTGCTCGGTGCTTTGTTAGCAATGAGGCAGGGTGGTGTGGCAGAAGGAGCAGGGCAGTGAGGCAGGAAGTCTGGATTCAAATCCTCACCTACACTTAATTAGCCATTACCTTTTCCTGGGCTTCACTTTCTTCATCAATAAACTAAGGCGCCAGACAAGGAGAGTTTTTTACTGAGCAGCTGCCTGTGCTGGCCTCTGTGCTGTGCAGGAACCATCTCCTTCTGTCCTCACAGCAGCTGTGAGGGAGGCAGGGCCATTGCCTCCTTTTAAAACCAGAGTGGGAAGAAGTGACTTGCCCTGAGGCTCCATCTAGCTGTGGCCTCTCTTGAGTTTAAGATGACTAGACAGGGCAGGCTGGGAAACTGCAGCCTGTGGCCAGCAGAGGGCGCTGGTCTCTTCCCCCTCGACTCCTCCTCGCCCTTTTCAGCCTGGGTGCCCCAATCCAAGTCGTCGTCATACTTTGGTGGCATTTCATGGTCCCATTGCTTTCTCTTCTCTCATCCATGGTTCCTGTCCCCTAAAGGCCTCACCCCCTCAATTTCTGCTCTGATGGACAGACTTGTCTCTGTCATTTGGAGCTAGGGCAGTTAAAGGAGATCTGTTTGAGCCTTTGGTGCTTATAAATTCAGCCCAAGGGAGTCTGTGGTCAGGACTGGTTGTCCCTGTCCTTGTGAATAAAGAAAACAAGGCCAGCCTGCAGCAAATGCATGTATGGAAATAGCATGTACACACAGACATGTGTGCTCACGTGTGTCCTTCCCCTTGTCTCTTCTGGGCACACCTAACCACCAACTCTCATCTCTTCTCCAGGGACACTCTAATTGTCACCTGCACCAACAGTGCCACGAGCATCTTTGCCGGCTTCGTCATCTTCTCAGTTATTGGCTTCATGGCCAATGAGCGCAAGGTCAACATTGAGAACGTGGCGGACCAAGGTACAGTGTTGCTGTCAGCCCGCTGTTGCAGGGCAGGTGCCGAGCTCACCTCACGAGATGCTCAGTTATGCTTTGCTAGGAAGCTGGCCTCTGGAACAGGACGGGGGATCGGGCACCTGGGTTCCCCTTTGAGGAAGGACAGAGATCTATCCCCAGGAGAAGCTCACACAGGGTCAGGACTGGCTGGGCCCTAGCCAGAGGGGTCACTGTAAAAGCTCCTGCCTTGCTCTCCTCTCCTCTGCTCTATGTGTCCTTTCCCCTCTTATCTCAGCTCCAACCTAAGTAAGGTTTGACTTGATGGGTGCGGGTCGAGGAGTCATTAGGCAAGCCAGCGGAGCTGAGGTGCACATAGGTGGCTGCAGGATGTGTCCCTTGTAGAGGACACTAGGACCTGAGTGCTAACGCCAGTCAGGAGCATTGCCTTCAGAGCAGCCTTTTCCTGACAAAGCACTTTCCTGATTGTTGGGTCACATGTGCTCGCAGGGCTTCCTGCTTAGTCAGCAAGACAGACCTGCAGTTTTCCCCAGTTCGAGGAGAGGTTGGATGGTGGCGATGACAGGGATGCAGAATAAATGTTGACTGTCCACCCAAGTCATCCTATGTTCGTGGCTAGCATTGGTGTGGCACTTCTGAGTTTGCAGAGAGCTTACATTTTTATCTTGTTTAATCCATATTCCTAACACAGCATTTTGCAGAGAGAGAGAGTGTGTTTAATTTTTTTTTTTTTAATTTTTGATTTCCATCCAGCCTTGTTCTCCAAAGAATTTGGGTGTTTGGAGATTAAGGTTTTTGGGATTAAGGGACTTCGTTGTGCCTGTTGCTTATCATTATGACCATTCTCTAATCAGACTTTTAGGGACATGACTGTGGCCATAGATCAGTGGTCAGCAAACTGTGGCTCGTGAGCCACATGCGGCTCTTTGGTCCCTTGAGTGTGGCTCTTCCACAAAATACCACGACTTGGGCGAATCTATTTTGAAGAAATGGCATTTAGAAGAAGTTTAAGTTTAAAATATTTGGCTCTCAAAAGAAATTTCAGTCGTTGTACTGTTGATATTTGGCTCTGCTGACTAATGCTTTTGCCGACCACTGATTATCTAGGGCCTAGATCAGCGGTTCTCAACCTGTGGGTCGAGATCCCTTTGGGGTCAAATGACCCTTTCACAAGGGTTGCCTAAGACCAGTGGAAAACACCTGTTTCCCATGGTCTTAGGAACCAACACACCGCTCCTCGGTGTAGCAAAGTGTAACAATGTAGTTTACTGTTGTCATATGAAGACTGTTACCCATGCTACACCACGATTCAAGACAAAATTTCATTTATTATAATTAGAAATAAATATTTCACAATATATAATTACATATTGTTTTTGTGATTAATCACTATGCTTTAATTATGTTCAATTTGTAACAATGAAAATACATCCTGCATATCAGATATTTACATTACAGTTCATAATAGTAGCAAAATTTACAGTTATGAAGTAGCAACGGAAATAATTTTATGGTTGGGGGTCACCACCACATGAGGAGCTGTATTAAAGGGTCGCAACATTAGGAAGGTTGAGAACCACTGGCCTAGATAATCCTGAGTGGCTTCGCCGTGCATTTACCTTTCTTCAAGGAGCTCACTGCAGTTCTCAGCAAATGGCTCTGGTGCCAGCACGAGAGAACTGGAAGTGTCACCTTCTTGGTGGGGTGCCCATCTCTCCTGGCTCCCCAAGGGAAATTAATTAGTGCCTCCGTGGTGCTGATGGTGCACTGCGGGCCTCGAAGAGTTAAAGAGGTGGCCTGCGCCAGGGGGCAATGGTCTCTCCCTGGAGAGCAGGTGTTCGGTTCTGCAGCAGTGCCCTGGGTCAGAGCTGAGCCAGGCCTCTCCTGTGGAAAATCTGCTGCTTTCTGGAGAGCAGGGAGGGCGAGAGAGAGGCAGGGAGGGCAAGAGAGAGGCAGGGAGGGCAAGAGAGAGGCAGGGAGGGCAAAAGAGAGGCAGGGAGGGCAAGAGAGAGGCAGGGAGGGCAAGAGAGAGGCAGGGAGGGCTCTGTCTTCCCCAGCTGCCCTCATTCCCTCTCAGCAGAGGACCCTCCCTGCCCCACTTTCTGGCAGACCTGATGTATTTGGTTATTTTTGTGACATTATCGTGTTCATGGGACCAGTGGCTAAGCCACATTAGTTTACACATCTGAGCTCTTTTCTGCCCCAGGAAAGGAATTTGGGGGTACGTGTCGCTAAAACCCAAATGGAATTCTGCTTTTCCTTTACATCGGACAATTGCCCAGGTTTCACTCTGAAACTTCCCCGTCCCGGGTTGTTTTCATGTCTTCCGATTTTAACAGAAAGAGCCACAGAACCTGTTCTGACATGTGTTGGCCCTCGGCGCAGGGACAGGGGGCCTCATTCCGCCAGGGGAAGAGCAGTGACCCCTGGGACTTCCCCCGGAGCCGTGGGCAGCTAGTCCTGCTCATCTGAATCGCTCGCTTCTGTGTGATTTGCTGTGGTTTCTCTGGAACAGGAGAGGGTCTGTGGACACAGGTCGGAGATCTGGGGTCGGGCCCATACTAAATGCCGGCCACTCATCCTAGCTGGGCAGGATCGGCATATATATAGACAGGCAGTGCGTTTTTTGCCGACCCAATGTTAGTAACTATGTTTTGGTTTTTAGTCAAAACCAGGTTCTTTTTAGTGGCCGACCAACACTCTGTTTTGCCTTCTGAGGGAGGCATTTTTGTCATAGACATTTCCCCCAAACACGGGGGTTCTGGGGCCTGGAGATGAAACCGAGCTGGGCTCTCCTTTCACGGTGAGCACAGGGGCGGGATGCGTGCTTCTCAGGCGTCCACTCCACCAGAGCAGCTTCCTGGGGAGCCAGCCTTTTCATAGCAGCTCCATGGCTGCCTGTGGAGTGGCGACTCCTGGAGAAGTCAGCCTCCTGCCGACCCAGATGCCCCTCCCACAGCAGGAAGCCCGGGCCAGACTCGAGCAGAGGGACACAAATGTGTGTCGTGTATTTAGACTTTCCAAGCTTAGTGGGGACTGCCAGGTAACCAGGCCACCGGGAAGCACTGCCTCACCCCTCGTACTTCAGAGACTCTGGCTCATCAAAACGAACACCCTCAAACAGGCCGGCCATCGGCCATCTGCCTATCACCTGGGCGCCAGCCCTTAGGCCTTCTGAGAACTCCTCCATCTGTGATAGGTTTCCCGGCAGAGTGGCCCTTCCCCATGTGTCCCCCGGCGGTGTCTTAGGTGACTCTAGGATAAAGGACGACCTCGCTGTAGGTCTCTGGGGGCCTGTCCAGGTTGCTTCCGTCTCAGAGGAAGACCGATAATGGCCGATGCTTGCTGAGTTCTCCGTGCCCATCGTTCTGAGCCCTTTTCTGGTATCTGCACGTTTAATTCTCACCGACGCTTGGTGAGGGCAGGCACTGCTATCTCCATGCCTTGGATAAGGTTTGTCCAGAGAGAACAAGTCTCACCAAGTCCCACTTTCCAATCCAGGGGGCCGTGGAGCCTGCACCCCACCACTGGGTGGCACTGGCTCCCTGGGGACTGGGGAGACGCCTGGACCTCTATGAGCCCTATGGGCCTCATCTGAGGAAATCCATTGTGGCTCAGACACTCCATCTTTCCAGAAAAAAAAAAAAAAAAAGAAAAGCTGAACTTTACAAAGTAATGTAAACAATGTATTTTTAAAATCCACTCTGTGCCCTCTTGGAAGAAGAGAGTTCGCTGAAAATGATGCTTCCCTTGTACCTTAGGGAGGCAGCTGGGACGGAAGCAGGCCGCACACGAAGTCATTTTCACCCTGAGAGGGCAGTAAACCCCCCACGGCTGGCTCCTGCCACGGCCCTCAGCCCCTGTCCCCGCGGTGGCCATTGCGAGACCTCTTGCCCGCGTTATGGGCCCGGCTGTCGCCGAGCGCGGCTGCTTCCTCAGTGTTCGGCATCCGAGACCTATTTGGAGCGGAAGTTTAATACCGCCTTTTCTTTTATGGTTCACACAGGCCGCCTCCCGAGGCGGGCTCTGCTGTGCGCTCCATAAATGCATAACGCGGGGATACCTGAGGCCTTCAGGGCTTTCTGCTTTCAATACCCCAAGGCCCTGGGCATCATGCGGAACAAAC
Source organism: Lasiurus cinereus (assembly GCA_011751065.1). Classification (NCBI taxonomy): domain Eukaryota; kingdom Metazoa; phylum Chordata; class Mammalia; order Chiroptera; family Vespertilionidae; genus Lasiurus; species Lasiurus cinereus. The sequence continues at coordinate 24,285,374 of JAAGEH010000043.1, read as the reverse complement.
AACCCCGATAAATTCCAGCTTAAAAGTGTTGTTAGGCTCGAGTTGTAAAAACTCAAGGTGCTGTGATTTCTGGTTCTTAGACGTGTGTGGGCTGTGTGTTAGTTACCCTGGCATTGTCTCTGCCCATCATCACTGAGTTTTCTACGGACAGGAGATTCACAGCAGCTGATCATTAGCCAGCCGGGTTACAGTAAACCTCCCAGCCAGGCTGCGAGGCAGATAGGCACCCTGGCAGGGCTTTATGAGGGCAGAGAAAACGGCAGCTCAGAGTCCTCCACGAAGAGCACGTGGTATTCATGGGAAAACCTGAATCAGAAATGCTGATTTCCGAGTTCACTGTTCACTCGCAATGGAAGCGAACATTCCACAAGTGAGGCATTGGTTTCTGTGCTTTGCCTGCATTTTCTCATCGGTTCCCTGGAACCACCCTGTGAGGTACTGTTGTTATTCCCATTGCAAGGATGGGCAAAACTGAGGCTCATCAAAATGAAATTACTTGTCTAGGGTTGCGCAGCTGGTAAGTCATGGAGTATGTATTTGGACCCAGATCTGCCTGACCATTAGAGCCCAGACTTTCTTAACCCTTACACTATGCTTCACCACCCCCTGCCCTCCAGCTGATTCCCCATGGACTGACATACTCCCATCATTCCCAAGCCTTTGTAGGGCAAGATCCGAACTGTGTTAGGTGGATTTACATTTTATGTAAATGGCTTCTCCTGAAATGAAGCCATTCTGGGTGTATTCTAGCCTTTAGAACAGGGTTCTCAACCTTAGTCCTATTGGCATTTGGGCTAGATCATCTTTCTTGTGGGGACTGCCCCATGAAGTGAAGGATGCTTAACAGCATCCCTGGCTTCAACCCGCTAATGCCAGGAATCACCCTCCGCCATCCCCATTGTGAAATTAAAAAATGTCTCCAGCTGTTGCCAAATGTCCCCTGGGGCAAAATCACCCCTTGTTGAGAACCACTGTTCTAGAGGATAGTTATTATATTCTTCCCCAACTCATCCATACAAAGATAGGGTTTTCGTGTTATTTTCATGGGACACAGCCTGGCCTTGGGGTCTGAGTCTCTGTCTTGGCACTATTTTTGGGGCCTCTCCTCTCGTTCCCCAAGATATGGATCCAACTCCCCTGATCCTTTTCCTCAAGGAGCTTAAGATCTGATTGGGGAAATGGGAGAAATGAGTAAAGAAAACTAACCAACCAAACAAGCAAAAAACAGTGGGAACAGCATATAAGTAACAACTCAGGATTTCCCTGAAGAGAAGGCCCGGTGGGCTTCCAGGAATAGGGGGCCTGTCTACAATCACTGTCTTATTCTTTCCAGGGCCAGGCATTGCATTTGTGGTTTACCCGGAAGCCTTAACCAGGCTGCCCCTCTCTCCGTTCTGGGCCATCATCTTTTTCCTGATGCTCCTCACTCTTGGACTTGACACCATGGTGAGCCCCCTCCCCTTCCATCCCTATGGCCCAGGGTCCTTCTGAAGAGGCCTTTCTCCTGGGTCCTGCTTCCTGCCTGCAGTGGGGGATGGGCTTAGCGGTACCTGCATTTTTCTCTCAAGCTATGTAGAGATGCTGAATTACCTGTCCTTCCTTAATTCCTTGCTCCACTTTCTGTGCATGATTTAGCCAGTGTATTTACCACTTTGGTGTCATTTTGCCAAAGCAAATTCTGTGGAGGCAGGATAAAGGAGAATAATATCAAGTCACTTTTAGCGGAATTGCTCTGGGGCTGAGGATCTTACCCATCATGCTGACAGGCGCTCAGAGTTTAGGAGCTGGGGGCAAAGAGGGTTTTTCCTCAAGTAGAAGATCAAATGCAGGTAAACCGGAGGAGGATTTACATCTCATGAATACAAAGTGCAGCTTCAGCTACTCTGACGGTGAGTATGAGTGCAGGCTCTGTGGGGCTGGAGGTCACTTCTAAAGCTCACATCCTGCTTGCATTTCCTCGTGGTCTTGTGGACTGGACCCAACAAGGCCCCTTCGAGGAAAGGCAGTCCTGAAAGCCAAACCTGATACAGGTCCCAAGTTCGCTGTGGGAAGCACAGTGGGCTTTTTGGAGCCTTTGGGATGGCGTGGTCTCTCTCAGACGCCCTTTTCCTGGCACCATTCCAGTTTGCCACCATCGAGACCATAGTGACCTCCATCTCGGACGAGTTCCCCAAGTACCTGCGCACCCACAAGCCGGTCTTTACTCTGGGCTGCTGCATTTGTTTCTTCATCATGGGCTTTCCGATGATCACTCAGGTAGGTAACGGGGGTGGGGACCCAATGGCTGTCTGTCCTTTCACCCCTAGCGCTCAGATCTCATAATAGTAGCCAAGTCTCTGGCATTTCTGTGCCTATGGCCCCAGGCTATTAGGGATTCTAACCACAGAGGGAAATATGTCACCTTGGCTACTCATGGCACTTCTTACATCTTCATAATTGAGATGTAGCCTTCTTGAGCCAACGAGGCAGGTGTGTCCTACTTTAAGAAAACCCCAATTTACTGACCACAGAAATGTCCAGTGGTCATTACTCCTCATACACGAGTGTCTACAGCCACTTGAGGTCCTTCTAGCCTGAGGGTCTCAGTACATGGAGTGTTAGCTCACTCAGTGTACGTATTGCTGTTGCTCTCTGTGTGGCCCTGAGTGAGTCACTGTTTTGGGCCTCAGTTTCTTCATCTGTAAAACGATGGCTTGGAATGAGATGATCTTTCAGCCTCATCGATTGTAGAGAGACTTACAGAGTGAGGCCAAGAGGCAAGATAAATGCCTAAAGATAACCTCAAGGTTATATGAAGGTCAACCAAATGGAGATGTATGAGTAGAAATGTTCATCTATTGCTTAAAGCAAAAACAAAGTGATCTGGCTGCTCTCACATGCACATCTTCAAATGTTGATCTTGGGGCCTTAGAGTAAGATGTTAGGACCTTTTCTGTTGATGGGCTTCAAGTCTCTTGAGGGGGAGGGGTGGGTGGTGGCTTTGCCAACATGGCAAGGCCTCCAGCTTGCATGCTGGATCAGCTCTAGGGAGGAGAGAGTCTTTGACTCCTGTTTGCCCCTGACTGTCCTCTCCTGTTAGAAATGGGACAGAGCCTTAGGCCAGGCCCATTGGTCTCAATTGTTTTTCTTCCCTGCTAGGGTGGCATTTACATGTTTCAGCTGGTGGACACGTATGCTGCCTCCTATGCCCTCGTCATCATTGCCATTTTTGAGCTCGTGGGGATCTCCTATGTGTACGGTAAGGGACAATCCTGCCTGCTGCTGTGGTAGAACTTAGTGTAGATACGCAGGTTTCCGTATTTAATGACAGTTAAAGGGCTCACTTGCTGCTACCTAAGAGACACAGGAGAGCAGCACTTTATTCCAAGTTTGTCTCAGGACTGCTGTGGCGCCGAGTTAATAGAGAAACAGCTTTAACTTCTACTCCTTTGATTCTTACCCCTCCTGTATGCCCAGAGGGTCTAATGCAGTGGTTCCCAACCTTTTTTGGGTCACGCCCCATCTAAGCATCTCTAAAATTCTGATGCTCCCCCACCCATGACATATAAATCTTATTTAAAAAGTGAACTCCTGTTCACGTGGAGGAAGCCTAAAAGGCCATTAACTTATTTAAACAAGCTTCCAAAGAACATGGCATCCATGAAAGAGAAAAATAAAAGCACGAAAGGACAGTTGAAGGACTGAGGAAGAAATCACTAAGAAATTGTTAAAATAACAATAATAATATGAAGTGATATAAAAAATAGTAAATAAAGTTTCAAAACATAGAGAACTGAATTGCATAAATATGTCACAATATACACTGAGTGGCCAGGTTATTATGATCTCTGAACGCATAATAATCTGGCCACTCAGTGTGTGTGTGTGTGTGTGTGTGTATGTATATGTGTATGTATATATATATATATATATATACATATATATATATTTATATTAGAGGCCTGGTGCATGAATTTGTGCATGGGTGGGGTCTGGCCAGCCTGGCCAGGGGAAGGGGAAATGGGCGGTTGGCCGGCCTGCCTACTGGTTGAACTCCTGGTTGGGGGGACAATTTGCATATTAGCCTTTTCTTATATAGGATATATACTAAGTGGCCAGATTATTATGCATCCAGAGATCATAATAATCTGGCCACTCAGTGTATATTTATATTCTGTATTTGAGGCCCCTAGAACCATAAGAACGATAAATGCAAAAATTCACTGTTAATAACTCATTCTCAAACTGCCCTCCTTAAAAATCAAATTGCCCTCCTGTGAGGCATGTGCCCACATTAGGAACCACTGGTCTAGCATAGGAGGCCATTCACTGAAGGTGCTGATAGCACTGAAGGACATACACAAACTACCATCCACAGGACTGCTGCTCAAAGCATACATTTCTTTCTTGTGGACACAAGGAAGAAACCTGGAACCTCCCCTTACCACAGACTGACCTACCCGGAAAGGCCCTAAGAGTTTCTGGGGCCCAGTCCCCTCAGGAAGCAGCGGAGGCTCAGACAGGGAAACACTGTTTCTAAGGCTTCACAGGGAGTTAGAGGCAGAACAGTGTTCAACTCTGGTCCCTAACTGCTGGTCAAGGACTTCCCTCTGTAGCATTGTAGTTGACCTTGAAGTAGAGCAGGTAGAGCACTGTTAAAGTGAGTGGGAAAGGCCTTCGGTGAGCCCCCACACTGTTCTCAGTACAGGCCATGGGCTTGGCAGCATTCTGAGTCTGAGCTTGGCATGGACCTGAGGGTCACTACCAGTCTCAGGATCCATTACTTTGTCTGTCGTGGCTCCATTGGATTCTTTACCATAACATAATGAACTGCTCTGTTCCTGAAGGAATACCATATCTCTGCTTTCTACCCCAGCAAGAGATTGTCTTCTCATATTGCAACATTCTCCTCCTTTTTGTAGCAGAGAGGAGGCGCTGAGGACGCAGGACCAGAAGGAGGAGTATGGGCTGGGAGCTGGGGGCTCTAGTCAGGGGGAGACAGCTGGTGCAGGTGGTGCACAGGGAGGTGGTGGCAAAGGGTGAGAGTTGGTGAGTGAACTTGGAAAGGAGCCCCCAGAGTCTGAATTCCCCGCTCATTAGGGACGAAGGAGGAGCAGGCCCGGGAGCAGGAGGAGCAGGTGGTGAGGTCTCCGGGAAGAAGCCTGAGCTTTGCAGGGAGGATGGCAGAGGTGCTACTTTCCACCTAAATGACCCAGAGGATGAAGGACTGAGAAGAATTAAGCCGAGGATGCTGGTCCACTTGTTAGAATAGCTGACTGTGAGGCAGCTTCATAGTCATTCAGCTCCCTTCAGCTCAGCGAGCCCACAGGTCTGAGAAACCTATGTTTCTGATGAGCTCAGGAAACAATGCGAGAAAACTGCCCGATTTGAAAACATTTCTTGTCGGCCTTTTCTTTCAAGGAGTGGTGTAGAAACCTTCCTAAACCAAGAGTGTGCGGAGATAGGGGTTATGTGTGGCCACAAGACTAGTGTCTCCTCTGCATGTTGCTTTAGTTGATCCGTGATCAAGAAGCCACAGACCCTTGAGTTCCAGCAACATGGGCAATGGCCACTGGGATTTACATTGGTTTTTGCCTGACATTACCATCTCACACAGAGCAAAGATAAACTGACTTGTGGAAGGTGTCCTTGGGAGGGTGGCGGACAAAAAACAACTATCAATGTATAGACACTCTTACCCTGAATCCCAAGGTTTTCATAATACACTGCTCATTGGCCATGATCTTGGCTGGTTTGGCCAGAGTAGTTGCTAAGTGTATAAGGCTATGCAGGTGACTATGCCAGGGTGTGACAGTGCCGAGACACCTGGGCGGGACCTGAGCTTTGACATGTCACCATGGGACGACATTTCTGCACCTCACTGTGGAAAGTATTGAATATCTTCTTAAATGTCCATTTTTTTCCTAATCGTCCTGGGACTGAGTCATTTGTCTGATAGTTTCCTATGTAATAGGGGTCATGTTGACACCAGGCTGGGGCTGTCCCTGGCCAAGGGCACCCGAGGGAGGGGCTCTAGCGCTGCCCCTCCCCCTTCCTGCCACCACACCTCATGCTCGGCCCCCACTTGTCCGTTCGCAGGCTTGCAGAGATTCTGCGAAGACATCGAGATGATGATCGGATTTCAGCCAAACATTTTCTGGAAAGTCTGCTGGGCATTTGTGACTCCAACCATCTTAACTGTAAGGACTGCATGCTGAATTGTGCAGATGGGACCGTGTATGTGGTGCGTTGTGCTTAAACAAGGATGATGCCAACTTTAAGAGCCTGGGAAGCTGGTAGGAAGGGTATTAATGGACTTGCCTTTCAGATGTGGAAAAGAGGGGAAGCAACTTGCTTAAAGGTGCTTAGCCAGATGGGTGCAGAGCTGGACTCATGCACAGCTTGGGGCATCCTCATGGAGTGGGTCCCCTGGTAGCAGTCTGCCTCTTGCACTGATAACAATCATAGTCCTCACTGCTAACTAAGGCCCAGGCTCTGTTCAAGGTGCTTTGTATGTTTCCCCTCAGCTCTCCCACAGCAGCTCTCTGGGGTTGGCATCATAATCCTCTTCTTTTACAGGTGAGGAAGCTGATGCCCAGAGGTGTTGTGACTTGCCTAGCAGTGCACACCCAATAATCAGCAACAGCCTGGGTGCGAATCCAGGCAGTCTGGCTGCAAAACGCTTACCCCTAACCACTACTCAGCACAGACACTGAATTGTTCCTTTTTATTGCTCTGAGAACTGTTTTGTCTTCCTCAAGTGTGGTGATGACATTTTGAGATCATCTGACATTCATCTTAAAGATCAGAGCTCTTCATGTATCAGTAAATCTGCATAGGGACTTGCATGCGTGTCCCCTCACCCCTCTCACTGTGCCATAGGCTGCAGGCTTTGCCTCCTTCTACTCTCCAAGCACAGAAACTGATAAAGACCTTGCATTTCCCCTCCTTCTCCCTAGCTTAAGGCGGGTGGGTGTCTTCTCAGCAAGATGGCAGGAAGCCAGCTGTAGTTCCACCTGTACCCAGCAGGTGGCAGTAGAAACCAGATTAAGACCCTTTTATTCCACAGTACCAACCTCTCCCAAGGAAAACAAGCCAGGATGGAAATAAAATAGCAAAGAAAATATGTTTTCCCTTTTTAAAAATAATGTCACAGAGTTTTAATCAAAACACCTCAACTTCCTTTTGAAAGGACAGAAGTTTACAATGAAAAACTATTCAGTATTTATCTCCCTCTGCACGGACGGACACAGGTAGTATTCTGGGGACCCATCTGTACTCACATTTCAGAGGCTGTTATCTGCCTGAAAAGTCCCCCTAGACTTGGGGCATGAGAGTTGAAAGGAGTAAGATAGAATTTGCAGTCTCTTGAATTCAGGACCGAAATGTGTATGAAGAACTCGGTCTTACCTAATTGGTGGGAGGAAAAAGCAATACTCTTCTGCCTCTGGCATTTTCCTCTCCCCCATGACTTATTCTTGGGCAAAATCAAGTTAGAATCTGCTCTAGATTCTCCTTACCTCTCCCTCCAGTTCCAGGAGAGATTGTTAAAGAATTTGATTATTTTCTGCAGAAATTTCACATCATAACAGTCAGCATGCTATTGGTGGAGGTCAACGAGAGGCAGGGACTGCACGAACATCATCTCTGAAGCTCCTGACCCTCTTGCTCAGGGGACGATTCTTTCTCCTGTGGCACCTGCGTGCACTGAGGCATGGGGAGGCGCAGGTGCTTGTCCAAGGCCCCAATGCTTGCAGGTGGCAGAGCTGAGCATTGAATTCAGGGCTGTCTAGGCCACACTGAAAAATCCTAAACACTCAGTGCTTTTTAAACTTTTAATCCCTGTTTGGGATTTAAAAAGTCTTTTTTTTTTTTTTTTGTGAGCAGACTGTTAGGAAAAAGCACTGGGAACTTGCTGTGTTTTTTGAGAATTTCCATTATAAAACTCCTGTCAGAGATCTGTGGAGAGGTCCCAGAAAATATCCCAAACCAGAATCCCCTTCTGGGAAAGCGACAAACAGAAGTGGCCAATGTCATTATCATCCAACCACACACCATCTGATACCAGCAAAAGCTCAGGGCAGGCTGGACTTCGTGGCTGCATTACCATCTCTTAGGGCCAGGCTCACCCGAGGGCAGTGTTTTATCAAAACTGACTCGAGCCAGGGGAGTTTGTTGCCAATAAGTTTGATATTATATTTGTCCAACTGGAAATGGGTGTCGAAGGACCAAGCCTAACACTTCTTATATTTTGCCCTTCTATAAAATGAATACTTGTGGTGTGCTGGGACGAGCTAAGATTATGGGTTTAAATTACTCCAAAACTCCCGAAATAAAATGGATCATTTTTATACATGCCTTCCTGGAGTTATAGGGCTATAAATACTTTCCATGCAATCATTGTGTATATAGTCAGATCACGTCACTGAATTATGTACACACATAAGCGGATGTATTGCTGTTTATATAGTAAATGAAATGGAGCAACTTACCATAAATACATTAGGCTACACTGCCAATAGACAGGTTAATAAAGCTTATAACTCTAGGGGCAACTGTTTAAAAGGGGGCCTAGAGTACTGCATCTCTTTCTATAAGAGCAGTTTTTTTCAACAGTTTTCTTCAGGCTCATATTGCTTCAAACAGATATATTGAGTTATTATTGCATTGAAATACTCGCCCTCACAGCCTGGGCTTTGCAGCAATAATATAGATGCCTCATATTTGTACAATGATTCAGGTTTTCCCAAAAAACACTTCCATATGTTCTCTTTCCTGACATAATTCCCTCCAATCATTTTTGGGGCAGTTATTTTACTGCTTAAGATAGAAGAAAGGTGGGGAGGAAGGAACACCTTAGTCATTATCATAAGGCACGAGACTCCAGGGTGACCCAGGATGAATCCAGGGAATAACACACTTTTCTCAGGGCAGCGTCCCCAGAGGCTTGGCCCGTTCCGTCTTTATCGTGCTTCCTTTTTCAGCACACGTCTCCCCTTGTTCCCTTTCAGCGGCACTAACCGGTCTTCAGAGGGTTCTCACTGCCATTGCCAGCGGAAGTGTGCAGTGATATGAGAGAGCAGGCAGAAAACCCATTATGGCCGCTCTTCAAAGAAGGGGGTACTCTAGAGTAGATACCAGGCTATCATTCCCAGGAAACTCCCGCGTTGCCTGCGGGGTGTGAACTGTATCCGTTTTATAGCAGCTCCCTCCGTTCATTAGTGGGAAAGCTGAGGTTAGCCTCTCGGTCTCCTGGCTCTCAGCCCACCACTCAGTGATGAGGCCTCTTCGAGTCAGTCCAAAGGGAGGCTGTGCATCCACTCTGTCCCACAGCTCCTTATTGGACCAGGTTCTGGCTCACACTCTTATGTGGGGACCACTTAGGGTCTCAGCCAGCTTTAGATAGGGCCAGCTCCCAGATGCAGGCATTCCCCAGTCAATAAGAAGAAGTAGTGATTCAATTCACGTTTTAAAAATTAAAATACAGCCCTACCAGTGTGGCTCAGTAGGTTGGGGCATCATCCCGTATACTAAAGGATGACAGGTTTGATTCCCAGTCAGGACACATACCCAGGTTGCAGGTTTAATTGTGTATTTGATCCATGCTTGGGGCACCTGTGGAGGCAACCAATCAATGTTTCTCTATCACATTGATGCTTCTCTCTCTCTCTCATAAATATAACATTGTTAAAAAATAAAACATATAAACTTAACAGGTTTATTTCTTGTAACAGAAGCTGATGACCCCATCACAGGAAGTACAGACAACCCCTTAAAAACACCCCGAGCCCTTCCCACCTCCACCCACCAGTCACCTTGCTGTATGTCCTTGGAACTTGTCTTCTCAGCCTATCTGTGCCCACACCTGCAGGTCCATTCCCATGAGAGGCCAAACCCAGGGTCAGCAGCTAGACGTGTCCTCATCACCTCTTTGAGACTCAATTTCTTCACTTGGAAAATGGATTGCTGACACTTCCCTTTCAGGGTTGTTATGGGTATACAATGATATCAGAGATATGTCAGCATCCAGCTCAGAGCAGGGGTTCGACATGTGGCTGTGGGATGAACGGATACCTCACCACGCTGATGCCTGTGTTTCTCTTTTCCTCCTAGTTTATCCTCTGCTTCAGCTTTTACCAGTGGGAGCCCATGACCTACGGCTCTTACCGCTACCCTAACTGGTCCATGGTGCTCGGATGGCTAATGCTAGCCTGTTCCGTTATCTGGATCCCAATTATGTTTGTGATAAAAATGCATCTGGCTCCTGGCCGATTTATTGAGGTGAGTCTGTCTGCTGCTCTCCCCTGGCATCCCCTCTCAAGGGAGAAGCCCCAAGAGCCCTGTGCCTTAAAAACAAGAGATGTGGCAAACCGATTCTAGAGGGAGACTTGGTGATTGAGTGATTACAGTCGCCAGCGTTTCTATTAAACCCATTTTTATTATGTATCATTTCTCTAATGGAGGCCCTGAGCCAACCCGCTGCTATCGCTCAGCGCTCAGCGCGGTGACAGCTCTGTGCCTCCTCCCCAGCGCTTGGTTTTTAACCACACACCAGATTCCTCCCTTCCCAATGTTCCCCTCTGTTCAAGGCTCTTCCCTCCAAGCATCTATCGCCATTAAATTAAAAATCACTGCCCTTCCGTTGTGCCTGGGTTAGGGAAGGCCGGGGTCCAGGCTGGTTAAAGTGTCACCAACCCATAGAATGTACCAAGAGGTCCAGAGCATGGTCGGTAGAGATGAGACCTGTCTTTCTTGGCCAGTTTATCCCATGCTGGACCTATTTCTTAATTACAATGCAAAACAAAAATAAAAACCCCCACACACTCACTCCAGCGTGGACAGGAAGGGGGCTGGCTGCCACTTGTTGGGGCACCAGTGAAGTGCGGCCAGGCTGCTGTTATTTATGACAAGTCACTTGCTCGGACGTGCTGGGAACAGGGCAGCTCTGACTCCATCTTGGAGATCCAGAGGCCTGGCATTGTGGACCAGACTTGTGCTCCTCAGCCTTTGGCCAGGGGACCAGCTCGTTGGAGATGCAGATGATCAGACTCCAGCGTGGCTCCACTGAACCAGAGTCTTGGGGACGTGGGACCCTGGAGTCTTCAATTTAACAAGCTCCCCCGGTGATTCTAAAGCACACTCACGTGGGAGGGGCATTGGGTGAGGCAGAAACACCTGCGGACAGAGGGCAGTGCTGAGCAGCACTGGGGGCTGGGCTCTGGGTCAGCCAGGCTGAGAAAAGAGGGAGGACTCTGGGGTGTCCATGGAGGCTCCGGAGGGGAGAAGCCAGAAGGGAATGAAGCCTGTGAGTAAATGTGCAGCCAGGTGTCTACGTGCCACGAGGGAGCCTTGGTTTTCACTGGACTCGAGGAGGAGGTAGGGTGGGCGAAGGGAGAGGTCCTAGTCTTCTTACTCGGGCAGATCCCTGGTTTTCATCCTCAGGAAATGCTACTCTTTTCCTGAGGTTATTACTGAGACCTCCTTGACCCCCAGGAAGCTTGCTGGTGTCCCTGATGAATCTCCCCACTGACCCAGAAATCTCTTTTCCCCTGAACAAAACATGGTTAAGCACTACTATTTTGTGTCAGACTGAAATTCTCTGAACTGATGAGTTGGCTACATAAATTTACTATGGTTGATTTGGGACACAGAGGTTGCAAACGGATAATTAAGGAGAGATTAAACTAACAGCTGTAAGAGGCAGCTTCACTTTAATAGTTAATAAACATATAATTGTTCCCTCTTATGTAGTGAGAAATATGTTTTCTTTCCTCTTCCTAAAATATGTTTCAGGGAGATTATGTTTTCGGTGAGAAGTTCGATTGAAGGACTAGAGACACCCTATTATTTGCAGCTTGTCTGAAATTCTCAACCCTGATGAACCGAGTCAGAAGCATATATTTTTGTCAACAGATAATTAAAATCTTTGCCCACTCTTGGCAATGTATCTTTGGGGTCAGGATTTTTTTTTCCTGGCCATTTATATACTTTTGGGAAATATGCTAAACAAAATTCAATTATTTTGATGTAGCAACCCACTGTTGGAACTAAAGAGCAAAGTAATAGAGCACATGTGTCCTTTGCAAAATGCGTTTGGCAGTCGAGAGAAGTATGCAGGTTCTGTTCATTTGAGACAAAAAATGTGTAATTAAAATCTGGCTCCTTTTTCCTCTATTAATCTTGTGCAAGGCAAATCCTGAGCAATTATAATATTGCTTACAGGGTGATGTAAATAATTTCAAGTGAACCAAACTAATTCTCCTCTTTAATGAGTTCATGGCTTGGTTAACTCATTTTCACCTGCTTCTTCTGGTGGGAGATCTCTTGGATCAAGGGAGCACCTGGAAAATGTGGTTGCATAGTTTGGGGGTGCAGGTTGGTACCTTGGGGAAGAAGGTGCAATACTTCTGTGACCTGTGTGTCTTTGGCTTCTTTGCAGAGGCTAAAGTTGGTGTGTTCGCCGCAGCCGGACTGGGGTCCATTCTTAGCTAAGCACCGTGGGGAACGTTACAAGAACATGATCGACCCCTTGGGAACCTCCTCCCTGGGACTCAAAATGCCAGTGAAGGACTTGGAACTGGGCACCCAGTGCTAGTCTGTGGCATGAGATGGCCCAGACTCGATCCTGCTCTCCCTCTCTGCCTCCCCCTACTGGTTTCCCCAGTGTCCTCCCCATTTTGCTGCTTCTTTCTCCCCGTTTCTTGGTTCGTATTTGTGCATGAGAGTGGTTCCGTAGGACCTAGTGTCGCATGCTGTAGTGAAGAGCTAGACGGACCTCCTCAGGCGCTGTCACCTGTGTTCATGGTGTCCATTGGCAGTAGGGTTGGTCCGCTAAGCACGCGCTTTACCCCACAGGAGCAGACCAGCTAGGTAAGCGCTTTCTGGTGATGTCACAACGAGGAATATGCTATTTGGCCAACAGAAAGATATATGCTGTGTGTTATCCATGGTGCCCATCAGGCATCTACTGAATGGCAGAGTCACAGGACCATTAACTCAGATGCATGGGTGTTGTAGGGCTGAGCTGAGCAGTATAGAGCTTCATTCAGACACAGAAAAAACAGAGCACGGTACATTTGGAGGATCAGCTGTGGTCAGGACATGCTTTAGAGCAAGACAAGGCCAGCAGGTTTGGGCACCATCGAGGTGGTTAAGTTCCTATTTTGATTCACAATTGGGGATGTTTCCTTCTTGTGGAACAACTGTCTCAAATGTGCGAGGACGCGGACACTTCACTCTGCACATGAACCTCAACAAAGTGTTGTCTCCCTTCCTGCTGATGTCTTTAAAAAAAACCCAAAATCCAATTTGTGAGTTCTTTGGTCATTTCCTCACCCCTCCACAAGAAGCCATCCTATAATTTGTGCCTAATTTTGTATGTTCATAGGAGAGCTCCATTCCAGTTTCTACATGACATTTAGCATCCTGGTTCAATGTCATAGTCCAGTGTTTCTTCTTTTGTACATGTCCTTCTGTAGGCTGCAGATACCTTGCCTCTTCAGCCCCTGGGACAATGAGACTTAGCCTGGTCCGTCTATAAATTCTATATGTAAAAACAAACTCTTAAAAGACAGATAACTTCTCAATTTTTACTCTCAACTTTTTCATTCACAATTCCAATTGTAGTTACAGAGAAACCAAGGAGATGAAGAGTTTAATAGAAAACAACCATGACATTCACTGTGCTTTTAGGTCACAGTATTTATAGAAATTCCTGATAAATACAGTTTAGATAAGTAGTGAGTGAGCCAATTAAGTATAGCATTTAAGAATACATTTAGACAATTCAATTCTAAGAGTTTCCAATTCACAGTACTCATCACCTCACTCTGATGAGAGTGAATCACGTGTCTGCAGAGGTTGGTGAAGCCGTAACTTGATTAAGTTCTTGAATCCTGAACATGTGTAGATGAAACTTTTCAAATGTGATAAGTGGTCACATAGAGTATGTACCTCTAGTGGTGTTTTCTGTCCTTAAAAATATCTTGGGAATCTCTGTCAGGAAGGTGAGTTTAGAATAGTGTAGCCTGGATTTCTGTTTTCTGATGGTAAGAATATCAAAACCTCACATTGTTCCCTTTCGGGGAGACCATTTCAATCATTTTCTTAATTGTCTTCACATTACAGGGTCTCAGGCAAAGTTTTCAGTTCAAATCTTGTATATTGACGTGACATTTTCATCCTTTCAATAGAAACGGGACCCAATACCAGACCTTAATGTAACATCGTTTAAAAAAGGACCTCATTTGTTAAAAGAAAAAGTCTCAACTCATTTTACCGAGCTGTCCCCCTTTCTAGGACAAACATCATTGCCATGTGCCAAACACCGATGCAAACTTCCAGTTTTCAAGAGCAGCCGGAGGAAAGATTTAGCAGAGGCAACAAGGACGGGTTTTGAACTGGAGGTTTCCATCTCTTTGGTCTGCAGTGCATGTTTGTTCTCCTCGCTCCCCGATCTCTCTCTCTGTCTGGCTCCCAAAGCTAGAACTTACTGGACTCTCTCACAGAGCCTAAAGGCTGAGCCTCCCCTGGACTTAGTGTTAGGAAGCTGAGCTGTGGCCCCACTTGCCCCAGTGTTTCCCAGAGTGGCCTGTCTGCCATGAACATCACTTTCCACAGAAAGCCATATTGCCAAGCGGCCCCCTTATGGGAGTAGATCTTGCAGTTGCCTCTGCCATTGCCACCTGGTGGAGTGGGAGAGGAAGGAATAACAGGCTTGGAAGCTGTCTGCAGCCTTTCCAATGTGGAGTTTGAAGAAAAGAGCTGAAATGAGTTAGCGTTCTCTCATGAGGTCTGTATGTGTCAGGATGGACGGACGGTGTTTAGATTTCCTCTCTCCCTTCTTGGCTAAAGCTGGAGTCTTGTGCTGGGTGCCAACCCCATTTCAGCTAATTACTGCTGTTGTGATGAAAAGAATCTGGATGCTGCCATATCTGTTTTGTGCAAACTGAAGGTGAACCTCGTGCTGAGAGTGGGTCCTCCTCCCCAGGCAGGGTGTTCTGCAGCTCTGAGCAGCCACATTGGTGTTCATTGCCATTTGTCCAGTTAGGACCCAGCAGCTGGTCTCTGAGCAGCTGGATATTTTTTCCCTTTCCCTCCAACCTCCAAGTTTTACATACATTTTCCTTAAAGGTGAAAGGTTCTGAAATTAGCTGGAAACAGTTACCTTGGAGATAAGGTTTTGTCCATTTCTGTAATTATGTTCCACTCTGAGGCTCTCTTTGCCAGATGTGCCCAGTGTCTGAGCTACCCCCCTGTCATGACGCACCTACCCTCCTGCAGACTTGACTGGAATGCTGAGGGCTGGGAGATGCATGTGACCAGAGGGGTGTTTCCATGCTGTGTTAAAATGCACAGTCAACGGGAAGAAAAAAAAATTTGAACAAAGAGAAAATGAACAGCGTTGTCATAAACTGCCACTCAAGAGTTTCCCTGAAAACCAAGGAGAAAGCCAAGTCGCCGGGAAAAAAAAGACTTTATTGATTCGCTGTGCAGAACGTGGGATATTTTCCACCTGTGAGATTATTTCCTAACACCAACCAATGCCAGAAATCCATCCTGAGTTTAAAAAAAAAAGCCATATGTTAAAAACAGTAACCCTTTAATATCCTTAAAGGAGAAAAACATGTATATTTCTTAACTATTGGTGTTGTGGCTACTTCTGCAAATACTTGTCTAGCATATTAGTAACTTAGTCTTTAGGGCTATGTGTTTGTCGTGTATCAACGTGTCCAAGCTGGCCTTTGTTCCTTTTTCCTTTCTGTTTATTTATTGCATGAAATCTGTGGTCAATGCAAATCAATGACCTCAATGTCTTTGAAACTTCCCATGTGTTTTTAATACATAAGGAATGTAATCAGCGTGTATTCCAGTGAGCAGCACTTTAAAAAGACATGTAACACCGTGAGCGTTAAATGGATACCAGACTTGGGTTGTCTCTCTGCTGATGTTGCATTGGGGTTGAGTTTTCCTCTAAGATCTGTCCTGTTATCTACATGTGCCTCAGTACTTCTGACAACCTCCACCCGTCAGCATGGTTGTCCCATGCCTGAAATTGCCAACTTCCCTTCCTGTTTGTCCCCTTGGCTATCGGCCATTGTCCTCTTCCCAGAGACTTGGGCACTAACTATTGCTTAACGTTTGTGCAATGGCAAGATCATACCACTGCTGTCACACCCAGGTTTGGGTTTGGGACACACTTTTTTCCTGGTAGATGACTCGCATAAGGGCATGCTGTGTGGCAGGTTGTCTTACAAGGAAAGAACTTCAGGGTCAATGAATGAGCAAACCTTCCAGGCCGGGAGCAAAGCTTTGGGTGATTTAATCCTGGTACTAATTTCTCCCCAAAGTGGCCCTAGGATTAGTGAAGGCGAAGCTTCCTAGCTTTCCCAGATTTTGCTTCAGTTGCACAGGAAGACAGAGTCGTTTTGAATTGTGGTCTCTGCTCGGTCATTTCTGAGCAACCTGCAGCCAAAGAGAAGGTGTGTTCAGATGGACTGAAAAGCAAGCAGTGGTCTGATTTACCTGCCGGATTAAATACATCTTCAGGTAACCATTTGCCTTATAGGTGTATTTTATTGTTAGGATGATACTTACTAATTGACTAGGAACTGTTTTGTCTCTCATTTTTTGGGGTCTTCTTTTGCACTTTATTATGGACCTATAATGGAATAGGTTTCTTCTTAAATTGCATACTTGGCTAATGTCCTAAATGTAGTACTGTTGCCTATGAATAAAGATATGTTCGCTAATCAGGTCCTTCTATTTTTTCATTAACTGTACATGAAGAAAATATATTATGTTACAAATGATGCACCATATATATATATATATATCTTATAGAGTACATATTAGATACTGTGTATTATTCATTTAAGGAGTCATTATTCTTGAGGCCCTACCTCAAAGTTTGTATTTATGTACACAAATGCAATTTATTGTATTCTATATTTGCTTATTATATACTGATATAAATTAGAATTTATCCTAATAATGTATGAGTTCACAAAACCCTAAATAAATGTCCCGTGTTTAAAACATGATGATCACAGTATTGTGTTATTACAAACCCACATTCTTTCTTAACAATGGCCTTCAGGTACCTGCAGGATTGATCTTTTTTATTGGGAGAAACCTGGAACAGAAATGGAAAACTGCTCTCCTGGGTAAATGAGATTGGCACTATTGAAGAAACAAATATTAATGAAATTGTTATATTCTTAACCACCAGAATATGCTATTGTTTGCTGAATTATTCATTACCCCTTCCAGGGAAGGTCAGAGAGGGAGGGAGAGAATCAGAGTGAACCTGAACAGAGGGACTGGGCAGTGTGTTAATGGGTGTGTGTTAATGATCATATTGTCTGTCTTCAATTGCATTTCAGCAAACATGTACGCAGTTCCCGCACTGAGTTGGACCCTAGGCAAAACTGAATAAAAAAGGAAACAGCCACAGATCTCAAGGGACTCAGAGACTAGCAATAAGACCACTCATATATATTTTGTTGTTGTTGTTAATCCTCACCTGAAGATATTTTTTCCACTGATTTTTAGAGAGAGTGGAAGGGAGGAAGGGAGGAGGAGGAGGAAGAGAGAGAGAAACATCAATGTGAGAGAGACACATTGACTTGTTGCCTCCTGCAAGTGCCCCGAACTGGGTGGGGGATTGAACCCCAAACCCTCTGGTACATGGGCCGGTGCTCTAACCACTTAGAAATAGGGCCAGGGCAAGACTACTCATATTAAACAAACATACACATCCGCCAATGCCATCTCTCCTCTTTTAAGTGGTAGGAGGCCCTGGTTTCCTGTCCAGAGATGAGCCCCGAGTTCCAGTGTCCTGTGTAGAGACTGGCTGCTGGGCATTCCTATTTCATTCTGTCAACCACGAAGCTGGACTCTGCTGTCCTCAAATAACATAACGCATCCCCCACTCCTCACCCCCATCTTCTGCTTCCCCACTGGCAAGATGAGCCGGGCTGCCTTTAGTGGGAAAAGAAATGCTTTTCCTCTGATGTTGCAAACCTTGTGCCAAGAGCATGTGTGCCCATTCCGTGGAAATGGGACTTGCACACATGCCACAGCTTGTTCATACACCACGCTTCAATGGGCAGACTGAGCAGCACATATCAGACAGTGCAACCTTACGCTGAAAGAGGCACAAGAGACCGGGTGGGGCTAGAGTTCAGAGCTGGCTCATCATCCTCGATTTCCGTCCTGCGTTCCCTTTGCTCAGTTGTATTTTCTTTTAATGTTTTATTCGGGAAACGCAAGCATCCATATAAGCAGAGGGAGAGTAATAAACTCTCACGTCCTTATTACTCAGTTTCAAATTTATCAGTTTTTGTCCAAGTTTATTTCATGTGTCCCTCTCCCCATGCTGAACTGAGACTTTGTTTCTTTGGAGTGTATTCCAGTAGATCCCAGATATCACAGAATTTCACTTAAAAAATGCTCTGGTATGTGTGTGTTTCTCTTCACATCTTTTACCTGTTAATTTTTAAAATTATTTTTAAAATTTTCAATTACAGTTGACATTCAATGTTTTATTAGTTTCAGGTGTATAGCAAAATGGTTAGACATTTGTATACGTACAAAGCGATCCCCTGATAAGTCTAGTACCCATCTGACACCACACAGAGTAATCACAGTATCACTGACTGTCTTCCTTATGCTGTATTTCACATCACACATGTTGTATTTTTTATTTAAAAATTTTTTTTTGAGAATCACATTTTCCATAAATCATAGTGATTTTTTCTTTTTTTTCAAAATATATTTTATTGTTTTTTTTACAGAGAGGAAGGGAGAGGGATAGAGAGTTAGAAACATCAATAAGAGAGAGACATCGATCAGCTGCCTACTAAGAATGTGCCTGCAATCAAGGTACATGCCCTTGACCGGAATCGAACCTGGGACCTTTCAGTCTGCAGACGGACGCTCTATCCACTGAACCAAACAGGTTTTGGCATGTTGTATTTTCTTTTTAACCCCTTTTAGATAGTCCTTCCCTCCGTGAGGACAATGACAAAATTGTGGGAAATTTTGAGCTCACATGTCACTAGCTGGACTAACCTACTCTGGGCAGGTAAAGAGGGTACAGGGGCCTGTCATGTGGTGTTTTCTCTGACAACTCCTCTGGCTTTTGCTGTCCCATCTTCATCTGGTTTTCATTTGGGCAATGCTTTTCTTAACGAGTTACTCTTGCTGCCTTTGATTCTTCTCTGCTTTTGTATATGCTTCCTTCCTCCTCCTTCCCGGATGTCCCTCTTGGAACCAGTGATTCAGAACCTCACAGTGGCACAGAAGTCCAACGTCATCTATTCCAGCATGTCTGATACACAGATTCTTCTCCAACAGCTTGTTTTGTGGGAGCTGGATTTACAAAGAGGTGCATGTGAGATGAGTAATCACTGTCTAAAAGCGGCACCCTGGGGGATCCTGACACAGAGCACTCCTCCCGTGCCTTTAAAGTAGCTCAGCTTTACAAAAATTGGGTTTACTCCTCTGATTTTCCCATTCTCCTCTGTAAAACAGAGCCGGCATGTGGTTTGAGCCACTCCTTTCTTGCCTTCTGGTGCCATCTGTGACTTTTATGAGCATTTTGATATTGCAAGTCATTTAACCCACTGCCATTCCACTTTCCAGGAAACATCTTCAGCTATCTGTAGTATGAAAAGAAAATGATGACGAGAATATAGTGTAGACTCACATTTTCATCATTTACTGATGCATTCACTCATTTATTTATTCTTATGCTCTACTCAGTGTCTCAATGATTTATATGTTTCTAGTACCTAACAGTTTGTGACACATAGTAGATACTCAATAAATGCACTTTTAAATTGAAGGAGCAAATATTGAGTATCAGCTCTGTACAGTGAACCGAGCTGAATGTTATCATGTAACAAGAAAAACGTGGGTAAGACCAGGTCTCTCCCTCCAGGTTCTCAGAGTGAGGGGGATTTTCAGGCAGAGGTACAAACATCATCGCAGTACATGATGGAAAGTACGGAGGGCCACAGGAGGACTTAGGACAGGAACATACAGGGGGGGAGGGAAGAGGGAGAAAGTCTTCTGCAGAGGATTAGCAGGACTTTGTGACAAAGGGACACAGAGGACTTTGACTATAAGGTGAGTTTTACAGGTGAACGTTGGCATGGGGGTGACACAGGCCATCTCAAGAAAGAGGGATGGACAGAGTTGGAGAGTAGAGAATATGCTTGTGGGAGTGAGAACAAAGGCTGAAAAAGTAGTTTGGAACCTGCTGGCCAACAGAAAGAGTTCAGACGCTGCCTGACAGGCCAAATGGAAAAACCAAATGGAGAAGGTTTCCTGATGGAGGCAGTGAGGGTGCTAGACACAAGGTGCTAGGTTCGCATTCTAGCTTTGTTTCCTAAGAACACAAGTCTCAGTTTTCTCCTTTATAGGGCTGGAACGATGATGCCCCTCTCACACAGCTGCCAGGATTGCACAGAAATTCGTATGCAGATAAATGTTGGGTGTTTTCCATTAGAGCCAGACCTGTCTATTTGGAATACTGACCATGTCGCAGTGTCGACGGATCATAGTGAGGAGACGCTTGAAGTAAGGACACTGAATAGATTGTGCAAGAAACCAGCCTTTTCAAAAGGTTAGAGGTGCCCAGCCAGTGTGGCTCAGCAGTGGAGCATTGACCTATAAACCAGGAGGTCACACGTGCATTCCAGGCTAGGGAATACGCATGGGTTATAGGCTCGATCCCCAATAGGGGATGTGCAGGAGACAGCTGATCAATGATTCTCATCATTTATGTTTCCATCTCCCTTCCCTCTGAAACAAATAAAAATACATGTTTAAAAGTTAAGCAGTCTGCATGGAAGTGGCACCAGCTAACAGGAAAGGACAAGCAGAGAGGTTGGAGCACTCACTGAAGACTCTTGTCCTGCAGGGGCTGCTGTGTTTGTGGATCTCTGCAAAGTCTCAGAGCCCAGAGGACATGCTGGGGCGGGTGGAGCTCAGGGGGCTCAGTTTGGGTGTTTGTATCCCATTACTTGGTTCCTCTGCCTTCTCCTTTCAGAAAGCAGAGGCTGAGAGATTCTGTGGTTATTTCTGAGGGATACTCAATTTGCATAATCTGCCTTCTGATTGCCTGCCATTTGCACCCCATGCTGGTATTGGGGAAACTCACACAGGGAGAGCTTTGGGCCCTACCTTTAAGGTTGCATGAATTTGCTCTTTCTTGGCTGAGAGCTTTGAGATAGACCATATTAAAAAAAATCACTCTGTCCACGTGCTCAGAAGGAGAGGGCACTGGTAAGCGCAGGCCCACGTATTCTCAATGCACATTCTCTCTCCTTTCTTGCCTTCTTGTGAGTACTTCATAAATCTACACAGCCGGTGTCCTGAGGTGAGGGGAAGAATTACAATGGACTTGTACTGGCCGGTACTGGCATTTTGCAGAGAAGGAGAGTTGTAGAGACTGGATTTCTCCTCAGAAACACCTCTGACTGTAGCAAGGCTTGTCACCTAATCACAAAGAGACATTTCCCAGTTCCCTTGCTGCCAGGCATGGTCGGTGAACTGCACCTCTTCACCTCACCCCGAGTCCCAGCCAGCTCTGTGCTCATTGTGAGTGATTGCACGTCTTGCCCCAGACCTTCATAGCCTGTGAGAAGGTGTCCATGTGCCAGTTTTGAGTCTAGATCTTAGGAGACCTGGCCTGTTTTCACTTGCTCAGTTGTGCCTCTTTGTGCCATGAGAAGAACTTGTCCTTGCTGGGCCCCTGTTCCAAGGAGGAGGAAAGACAAGTCAGAGAGAGCACTCAACTGACACACGGACCTGCTGTGAGAAGTAGCATGAGCTCAGCCATCCTGGCCTGAAGCATAGGTGCCCCGCTGAGGACAGCCGGCTGAGCTGAATCCCGTGTGAGGGTCTACAGCAATGGACAACATGTGCACACACAACACTTAACAAAACCTGGCACGTGCACACCTTGGTTCTTGACATCAGAAACTGGAAACGCATCCAAGATTGTGGATGCTATGGATTAGGGAGGTTTCATCCAAAGAATTATGAGGTGCCTTTATCTATATGTTTGTAGATTTTCTATGTGCTTCCCTACATATTTATACCTACCTTTGTTCCAGAAAGTGTTTGAAGCTGCAAGAGAGAAGCACAGTCGTTAACGTAGCTAAAGTACAGGCCCCTCTGATTTGGATGTCATTGAAGATGATTAGAGTTAAGAACCCATTTTCCATGTAGAGTTCATCCATCCATTCATATAAAAACAGAGGTATATACACGGGTATAATCATTCACCCCTCCTTGGGACTGACTACACATAGATTGCAGGAGATAAACCCCTACCCCCAGGTCAGGCGTGCACAGTTCCAAGACCAGTGGGGCTGCTCTGCCAGTAAACTTGCTCTTTTGTTAGTTTCCAGGAGCTGCCATAACAAAGCACTACAAACCCGAAGGCTTAAAACAAGAGGAATTGAGTCTCTCACAGTTCTGGAGATCAGAAGTCTGAGATGCAGGCACTGGCAGGGCCCAGGCCTTCCTTGGCCTGCCATTGTAGCACTTCATGTCTGCCCTGGGTGTCACAGGTGTTCCCCCTGCAGGTCTCTGTCCTCACATGGCATTTTCCTCTTCTCATAAGGACACCAGCCCTACTGAAATTAGGGCCCACTAATGACCCCATCTTAGCCTGCCTACATCTGTAAAGACCCAATTTCCAAGTTAAGTTAGGACTGGGAGTGAAAACTTCAACATATATTTTTTGGGGGACACAATCTGATCCATAACAGCACTCAGAATCCTCTCATCCCTCTTCCCCTGGTTTTACAAGGAAGCTAGTTGTGCGCCCACTGTGTGAAGGCAGGTGAGAGGCAGCGTGGACGGAAGGGAGTGGCTTAGGAAAGGGGACTGGAGTCACTGAGTGAGATGGGGAGTTTCTCAGCCTTGGAACTGCCTCTTGCTTATGAAGCTGGTTTGGGTCCAAAAAAGGAGGCTTTTTCCCCCCTGCTTTTCCTCTGTGGGATTTGCTGCCCCACATAGAGTTAGCAATGCAACAGCTGGGGCCAGTGGGACAAGAAGTTCTCCATGCTGCCTCCTGGCATGCATCGATTCACTCAGGAAACAGTGCCAGCTACTGTTCTCGGTGGAGAGAAGCAGTGGTGAGTGAGAAAGACAAGCATCTTAGTCTTGTGGAGCTTATATTGGGGGAGACAGAGTAAGTGTCAATGAGTAAAACATTATTCCTGATACTCATGAGAAACATACAAACTATAGCAGGGTAAGGGGGCAGAGTGACAGGTTGAAGTGAGATGCTTCTTTAGGCAGGGTCTGCTAGAGGCACTGACATTCTAGCAGAAATATGGGCCATGTAAGAAGTGACCCACACAAAGATTATGGAAAGAATGTTCCAGGGAGAGGAGACACTGAGTGTAAGGACAGTGGGGATGTTATGAACTTGGAGGACCAGTGAGAAATCTGATCTGGGGTGAACAGCGGGGAGTGCAAAAAATGGGAAGGCAGGCAAATGCCTTGTATGGTGTTTGGATTTTTAAAAAATATGATGGAAAAGTGCAGAAGGAATTTTGAGCAAGGGAATGTGGTCTGATAGATGTTTTAAAATGGAGACTATGGCTGCTGGTGTGTGTGTGTGTGTGTGTGTGTGTGTGTGTGTGTGTGTGTGTTTGAGTGGCTAAATTGTCAAGGGCAAGAGTAGAGGCAGTGAGAACAATGGGAATCTAGGGCAGTAGCCTAGGAAGAGACACTGATAGATTGGAGAAAGGCAGGAGTAGTGAGGGCTGGTGAGAAGTGGTTGATTTAGTTTTTTTTCTTGAAGGTTTTTTAAAGGGCTTGATGGCTTAGACATGGGGTATCAGCAAAGCAAGTCTAGGATGGCCCTAGGTTATTTGGTTAGAGCACCTTCTGGTACCCTTTAGGAGAGTTTGGAAAGAGGGAAAAATCTAGAGTCCTTATTTAGTCATATTAGATATTTTTTCATGATCATTGGGAAAGTTTTTGAGAAAGCTTTATGGAGATACAATTCACATATCATACAGTTCACCCATTTAAAGTGTATGAATCAATGGCTTTAGTATGCTGTGACTATCCATGAGTTTTGCATCCATCGCCATAATCAATTTTAGCACATTTTCATTACCCCCAAAATAAACCCAGCCCTTGTTAGCCCTCACCTGCTAATCCTTCATCCCCCCAGCCCCATGCAAGCACTTTTGTCTTGAAAGATATGCCTATTCTGGACATTTCATGTAAATGGAATATGGTGCTACGTGGTCCTTTGCGACCAGCTTTGGTCACTTACCATAATGTTTTCAAGGTTCCTCTATGTGTAGCATGTATCAGAGCTTCATTTTTCTTTATTGCTGAAAAATATTTTATTGTATAATATACCACATTTTATTTATGCATTCAGCAGTTGATCGATATTTGGGCTGTTTTTCCTTTTTGGTACTGTGAACCTTTGTGTACAACTCAGTATACAGATATATATTTTCATTTCTCTCGTATAGGTACCCAGGAGTAGAATT
Source organism: Lasiurus cinereus (assembly GCA_011751065.1). Lineage (NCBI taxonomy): Eukaryota > Metazoa > Chordata > Mammalia > Chiroptera > Vespertilionidae > Lasiurus > Lasiurus cinereus. Next base: position 24,260,856 of record JAAGEH010000043.1, on the reverse strand, counting down.
GCTGGATCATATGGTGACTTTGAAGAGCCATTTCACATTCTCACCAGCAGTATATGAGGGTTCTAAATTATCCACTTCCTTCTCAACATTTACTATGTCTTTTTTATTTTAGTCATATGGGTGGAAGTGATTTATCATTATGGTTTTTAGAAATATATATATTTTATTGATTTCAGAGAGGAAGGGAGAGGGGGAGATAGAACCATCAGTGATGAAAAAGAATCATTGATTGGCTGCCTCCTGCATGCCTCCTCCTCCTTCCCCCTCCCACTAGGATCGAGCCTGCAATCTGGACACGTGCCCTGACTGGGAATCAAACTGTGACCTCCTGGTTCATAGATCAATGCTCAACCACTGAGCCATGCCAGGCTCATTATGGTTTTGATCTGCATTTCCCAGGTGGCTAATGCTTTTGAACATCTTTTCATGTATTTATTGGCTGCTTGTGTATGTTTTTTTTTTTTTTGAGAAATGTCTACTCAAGACTTTACCCATTTTAAAATTGGGCTATATATTATTAAGTTATAATTGTTTTTAATAAGTACAAATTTCAATTAGGTATATGACTTGCACACTTTTATTCTGGTTCTGTGTATTCTCTTTTCACATCCTGTGGTGTCCTTTGAAGTGCAGATGTCTTTAATTTTGATGAGGTGGCCATATTACACTTAAGATGCCCCCCCCCCCAAAAAAAAAAGTTGGGTATATAAGCCTGGGGTTCAAATGTGAGGCTGGGCTGGAGAATCACCCGCATAGACAGTGGCTGAAGCCATTAGGCTGACTGACCACACACAGGAGTGAGTGTGACTGGGAGACAAGGGCAGGGCTGAGCCCAAAGGCTCTCCAACATTTAGCAGAGAGGACAGAGAGACACAGGGATGATCAAAGGAGCTCCAGGCTCCTGGGAAAACTGTGGAGGGAGACCATTCAGAAGGGCAGGGCAGACATGGGCTAAGGCATTGGGTAAACCAAGCCTCATTGCTGCTCCCACCCAGTACAGGTCCCATTACAGCATCCCCACAATGACCACAAACAGTCATGTAGTCCCTTCGATTCCACTACAGAGACTTGCCAGGCCAATTCTACGAAGCTGACCTTGGCCCAAGAAGTTGACACCTTCAAAGTCCCCACCAGAGAAATGCACTTATAGGAGGAAGATGGAAGTGCTCAGTTATCTGGGAAGATTTATGACCTTGTTGAGATTAGCCCTTGTCACTGTTAATGGGTGTGATGCAGCAAAGCTTCGATGGGACATATGTCTTGCTCTATTTTTTAATGGAATGCGCTAAAAGCCCCATCCCACAGGACCAACTAATTATACAGAGACTTGAAGATACAGCTCTAACCCAGACCACATTTTCCCGTGGTGGGGGTCACTGGGACGGCTAGGGATCTTGGGATGTCTGAGATCAGTAAGAAGGCCTTTGAAACAACTGTTCAAAGTGACTAAAAGCTGCTCTGTCTTCCTCAAGATGTGCGATTTCACCGTTAGCGGTAAGGGGCTCCAGGAAAGTGCTGGGAGAGAGTGCTGTGACGGAAACACAGAATCAAGGCATACAGATCCCTCCCGGGGCTTGAGCAGAATCCCAGGAGAATCCTTTCAGGCTGACCTCCGTGTACCTCTGACTCTCTCAGCTCAGCCTCTGGAGTGGGCAGCCCGCTTCTTGGTCGGCTTCCTGCCTTCCATCTCCGCTGCCTGAGCTGGAATCGACCTGCTGGTTCTCATTCTCTGTCATCGGCCCGGGGACCACACTGTGAAGGGCCAAGTGGGACAGTGGCTCGCACACAGAAATATCCAGAAAAATAGGCCAGAGACCAGAACACGCAGGTAAAAGGCCTTCCCTCCTAATCAGCAGTGCTAGCCGTTTGATGGCTTCCAGTGGGGACTCCTGGGGTTAGGACGAGGGGAGGTGAGAGGGGCTGCAAGAGGTGACACGGGTAGAAGGTCTTCATCAGGGAAGTGGTTTCGGGAACTTTGGATTGGCTCCCAGGACACGAGGGAGCGCTGTTCCAGGAAGTTTCCCTCTCCTCCTTTGGGACCCCTGTTGAATGTTTCACAGGGGTGGTGTGGGCTCTTAGAAAGGGTGTGAGCACACTGGGGGGCATTACATCCTGCGGGGCTCCTCAGGTATAAACCAGAGGTTCCGTCATCTGATTTCATGACTGCATCTAGCTATAAATAGCATCCCTGGGTGGAAGTGAGACAACCCGGGAGATCGGTACTGAGCAGGCCGGGGTTGGAGGGGGGTGTCACAGAGAGGGAGGAGGACTTCGCTCCCCGCACACGCGGCGTATAACACGAAGCCCAGCTTTTCTCTGAAGAGAATGGGGGTTGGGAGGGGGGTGGGAGGGGGAGGGTCCCGGAGGAACCTCGGGAGAGGCCGAAATGGGACTATGAACGCAGAAGGGGGCTTTTGACGAAACCACCCAGATAGGCATCCAAGGGAAATAAAATGATTAGGAATTTCCCCTAAGTGGCAGCATTTGCCCTGCAGAACTGGAAGGTTCGCACAGAGGTTCCCCAGACCCTCACCGCAGCTCGCTCTGGCACGGGAACCTTTTTTCTGCACCTGCGGCCTCAGCTCCCTCTTCCGGCCCCCCCCCCCCCCCCCCCCCCCGCCTCCCTCACGTGCGCCGGGTCTGAAGGCCCAGGAGAGAGCAGACAGGAGGTGCACGTGGGGAGCCAGGGCTCAGCCCTCCTTCCCCGCAGGTCCCTACGCGCCCCTCCCCACCCAGTTGCCTGAGCGAATCCCGATTAATTGTTTCCCGGGAGGCGCTGGGCGCGCTCCGTGGCACCTTCCCCGTCCGGGTTCTCCCCGGAGAAAAGCGCACTCGCGAGGGCTCCGCGGTTCTTCTCGGCCGGGATGATCGGTGGCAACTTCGGGAGCCCCCACCGCAGCGCCGAGACGGAGGCGGCGGCCGCGGCGAGGCCAGCTCGCCGGGGCTGGAGCCTGTGAACCGGAGGGCGCCAGCCTCCTCCCGCCCCCCCTTCGGGCCGCAGGTCCTGGGACGCGGGCTCCCGGGCTCCCGGCAGAAGCGGCGACTGCGCCGGCAGCTGAGCGGGCGCAGGAGGAGAGCCCGATCCCCGCGCGGAGCGCCACCTGCCCGCGTGGCCGAGCCGGCGCGCCGCCCCAGCTCCGAGGCGGGCGCCGCCGCAGACGCAGCAGGGGCCGGGTCGGAGCCCCGCACGGTTGCCGCCCGCCGTGGGGGGGCGGGCTGGGGGCGGGGCGGCCGGGGCCGCCTTCCAGGGCGCGATCCCCGAGCGCAACACCCGGCGCCACCGAGCCACCTCCCCCGCCGCCCGCTAGCAAGTTTGGCCGCTCCGAGCCCGGCGCGCCTCGAGGTCCAGGCGCATTTCTCCTGGCTGCCGCACGCCCCGTTTCGGGGACCCTCGGGAGCGATGCCGATGGATGTGATTTTAGTGGTGTGGTTCTGCGTGTGCACCGCCAGGACAGGTGAGAACGGCTGGGCGGTCGCAGGGATCCAGGCAAGCGGGGAGCCCCTCCGCGGTGCCCAGCGCCCACTCTCGCGCCGGGAGACCTGCCGCCGACCCCCGCGCTGGTCCGGGTCGGGGCGGTGCAGCGTAGAGAGGTCCCTCAGACCTCTTTGTCCTGCGCCAGGTGGACGGGTGGGAAGTGGGACCCCCAGGCTGGAAGATGCCCCTGCGGAGCACCCCTTTCGAGGGGGACGCAGCCTCGAGGACGCCGGAGTGAGGGGCGCGGCCGCTGGAGCGCACCCTTCTGCTGCTTAGTAACCGGCTTCCGGGCGGAAACCCTCCCCAGGGCCGGCTCGCGAGCCCACACCCCAGAACTTGAAAGGTGCGCTGGGAACCGCTGGCCGAGAAGGGGCCGCCCTGGGAGTCGCACCCGCAGAGGGAGCGCTTCCGGGCGGCGGGCGCTGCTGGGGCTCCGGAGGGCGCGGAGCAGGGCGTGGGCGGCGTGGGAACTGGGGGTTCCGCGCTCTCCTCCGGCCCCCTGCTGGCCCTCCCCCGGGAAACTCCAGGAGCACTGTGCCCCCCCTCCCCATTCCCCTGTGCCCAGGTGCCGGACGTACAGTTGTTGGGGATTTGGAGCGGTGGAGACCATCGGGGAGAGGGTCTCAAGCTCCACGCCCGGTTTTCCCTTAATTGCGGTTAGAGGTTGGGGAGGGGATGGAAGGGGTGGGGCAAGGCTAATTGGCGTAATTTTCTGAAGTCCTGACTTGGTTCTGCCTCCAGTTGTGAGGACTCTAAGGGCACCTCCATCCTTCAGCTTTCACTCGCCCCCCCCCACCCCCGCCCCCCGCCCTGGGGTTTGGAGACCGGCTGCCAGCCGCCTTCTCCCAGAGGCTTGTTGATGGGGAAGATGGGGATGGGGTAGGAAACTGGCTAAATTAGGGCTCTCGGGTGAGTGTGTGTGTGTGTGTGTGTGTGTGGCGAGTTTTTATTCCTACCCCGGCCAACCTAGGTACGCGCTGCGATTTTGAGCCCCAGAAACTGGTGTGTAGTCGTCCCCTGGCCGTGTATCTTTTCCTCCTTCACCGCTCTTATTCCCCCTTCCTAAAGGCATAGCCTCCTGCCCAGGCTAGTTTGCAAGTTTATCTGGAAGGGCTGGGGAGAGGGCCTGGTCTGGGCTGGCGCAAAAGTTCCCTCCGCCTGCCCCCGGCGCCCCCCTCCGGCAGCGAGCGCGCCGGCCCGGGGACACTGGAGTTGGGCGTCTGGGAGGTTCCCGCCGGCTCTTTGCCAGGACAGACCTGGGCAGCAGGTTTCCTCACGCATAACGGCAGAGTCGTGTGTGGACTTATTCGGGGACAAAAACAGTTTCCATCCCTTTCCTGTCTGCATCCGCGATTCCCAGGCTTCGGAGACGCCCAGGCTCTTTGTAGCCCAGAATACATAGTTGCTGTTGAGTTCAGGCCCTATCAGGCTGCGTTAGTTTTAAAAAAAAAATCCGGAACAAACTGGGAGAAATGCGCCCCCCGACAGATCAGGACGGGAGAGGCTAGTGCAGAGTGTGGGCTTCCAGCCCGGTGCGCGGAGGAGCTGGTGCTGCTGGGCATCTTGCAGAGGAACCCCTGGGAGGAACGTGGGGCGGGGGGGGGGAAGAGGGTTGGGGGGGGAAAGGGAAGGGTACCCACCGGCCATTTCACATCCACAGGTGCTCATCACCACGGGCCATGCCTAACTCTGTTCTCTTTACTCCTCAGAAAAGTCTGCGCAAAGTGCCTCCATAGGGGAGTGGACTGTGCCCCCAGGGTCAGATCTTTAAGAACAAGGTCTTTTCCGCTTCCCGACACCAGCTCCTTCACGGCTTGTAAACATTCGGTTGTAGGGAAGATTATCTATTCCTTGCATAAACAGTTGAGTGTCTTGCTGACTGCCAGGATTGCTTATGCAAAAAGGAAACGACTTGGTCCTTGACTTTCAGGAACTTACAATTTAGCTGAGAATTTCTTAGATAGAAACTGGAAAGCTTTAATAAATAAACGTATTGAGGTAACATTGGTTAATAATATTCTATCGGTATCAATTCTACAGTACACGATCTGTATATCGCATTGGGTACTCACCACCCAAGGTCTAGTCTTCTTCTCCATCACTCTATGTTTGACCCTTTCATCCCCCAAAGCATTTTATTCTTATTGTACAGTTTGATGGAGGAGGCTGGGAAGGTGGTGGGAGTATGAGTTTGTCTTGAGGAAATACAGAGCAGGAATAGTAGGAATGGATTCTGGGGAGGGGTGGTGCGTGGTCAGGGAAGGCTTTAATCAAGAGGCGACAATTGAGAGTGGTCTTGAAGGCGTTGTAGGGACAGGTGGACCAAGTGGGAAAGCATTCCAGACAGAGGGCACAGCGTGTGCCAAGGGGAGCATGGAAGGGTCTGCCCCGGTGTAGTGGCAGTTGCTGAGGGATCCTGGCTTCCAGTGTCACTTGGCACTACTCAAACACCAGAGGCCACGTCTTTTCTTCTGCAAAAATCATCCGAAGAATCAGAGAAGTGGTGGTGGTGGTGGTGGGGGTTTGTGGGAGGTGGAAAGGGAATTATATCTCATCTCTTTCACTAGAACTTATTGTCACTTGAAGGAGTTTGCTGAGCAGCTTTCTGGGGGCGGCCTCTTTGATTTTGCCCTGATCATCAATTCTGCATCACACATCCATCCTCCTAGGTAGCGGAGGCTGCCTGGTGATTACTTTATCAGGATCCAAACAGGCGTCTGGGAAGTTTATTTGTCAAGTGGGACAATTGTTGTCTAGGCTATTAACAGTCCGAGATGAAATAAACATGTGGGCCATTTAGGGAGTTGCTCCAATATCCTCGCCTTTTCATGGAAATGAGTAGATGATATCAGGCACATTTTAATTAAAAGCCGCGCTGCAGTGCAGTGGCAGTTACACCCGGGAAGATGTGAGGATAGGTGTCACCGGAAGCTGCTGGAACTGCCCATTGTTCGGGGGACTTGTTTTACGGAGTAAAGTGGAATCAAGACGGGAGGTGCTGTTCTCCTGTCTCCCTGCGGGTGAAAAGTAATTCTGGGGCTTCCAGGTACATTATTAATAATGAAAAATCCAAAGGCTAAAATGATCGCAGTGATACCACGTCATGTCCCCGAGTTTTCTCTAATGGCTTGGAAATGTGAATGACACCAGCTCAGTGATTGCTCCCGCTTTTAGTCGCCAGGCAGGGGAGGGAGGTGGGCCCAGGGGCCGGCGGCTGGGAAGGAGAGATTCCTTTCTGAAACATCTCTGCTGCTGATTAACTTTGCACTGAGTGGAGCTGTGGACAGAGAGAGCCCTCAGCCTCTAGTGATCATGTGAAATATTGGCTGTTTGGAACAGGCCTAGAGTATATTCTGCAAGGATATTATTGCCTTGGCGGGTGTTAATGACTTCTGTAGGGGTCCGGGGACCCAAGTTCTATCAGGTGGTTGTGAAATTCTGCAGTCAAGTGAGGTCTTGGAGCATCTCTGCAGCATCATGTCCCTCTGCGTGGACCACGGGAGAGCAGCTGCAATCATGGACAATGAGCCAGATTAGATTTGAAGTGAGCCAGACCCAAGAGGATTTGCTTGGGGCCTTAGGCCTATTACCCAGGAAGTGGACTGAGTAGGTTCTGGCCCTGAGTATTCCCCGGGCAAGGCTGGGGATCAGCCAATAGCAGCAGCAGGTGTCCTGGGAGATTAGGGAGATGAGGGTGGAGGTTCCGAACCCCAGAGCCAGGCCCCCAGTGCCTCTGAGACATTGACACGCTGCCTTCCAGGTTTTCAAACATAATTCTTCCACAGGAGGTTTTTCATCCTGCTTAATGCCAATTCTTCGCTTCAGCCATTTGTAGAGCACTTACAGCCAAAGTGGAAAACTTTAATAGAGTTTCCTTGGAAAGGGCAGCAGCTCCATGCTCGGACAAGAAGCAGAAACATTAAAGTAGAATTATTTTTCATGGAACCGACACTCGTACTTGGTAAGGTCCAGGAGAGGCTGTGTAAATGCTATCTCATTAATACATTTTCTGACTCCTCAGGCACTGTGTGCAAAGTGCCGCCTTTTACATATGCTGCTATTGGCATGAGGCATTTTCATGCTGAGGGGGACCAATTAAAGGAAGAGAAGACAACCGTAGCTGGAAGCTTTACTGATTTCTCTTGTTCTGTTTTTGAGGGCTGTTTTCATGACAAGAGCAATGGAATTATCTTAAAGCCAGGGAAGCCCCTTCACTTAAAGGTTGTAGGGGGAGGAGTGAATATAGGTTTACTAGTAATGTATAGATTTTACAAAGCGAAGCTGGAGTGACAGCCTTTCTAGGTCACTAGGCAAGTGGAGGAGTTGGGAGGAAGGGCCACCCACACCTTTTGGACGTGTCCATGGGGTAGGGGACCAGGGAGCTGGAATGGCCTGGAGAGCTGGGCTTGTGAAAGACAGATGCAGCACACCCCAGCTGTGCTGGGAGCGATCAGATAGTTATCACAGAAACCTCAGGAGGCTGGGAGGCTCTGAGAGGTGAAGTGATTTTTTTCCCAGGGCACAGAGGTAGTGGGGGGGGGGCTGCGGGGGTGAGACAGGTTGAAACTGCTCCTAGTTTCGTGTTGTCTCCACAACACTTTCTGGGCTGAGGCTGCTGTGTTCTCATTTGGGGACAGGTATCCAAGGGCACCCACTGGGGTCTTCTGTCAGTTTCACAGAATCTGTTTGGGTGCCTCTTAGGTGTGTCCAACTGCAGGACTCCTAGTCTCAGAGATTTGGGCATTGTAAGGACGACCATCATGGGGGGTCTTTAGTCCCTGCATGTCATCTGTCACCACAATAATGTGCATAACAAGCTACCAAAAATCCAGCGGCCTAAAATGGTTATTAGTATACATGTCTGTAGGTTTGGTTTGCTCTTGGCTGATCTAGGCCAGGTTTGGCTGGCTGTGGATCCAGACTCAGGAAGGGTATCTGCTCTCCCTGTCTCAGTCTCTCTGGGCCAGTGGACCAGTAGGGCCATGTTTTCTCATCTTTGTTCAGAGGTACAAGAGGACATTCATGCTTCTGCTTGTGTGACATCACTAGTTTCCCAATGATCCCAGCAAGTCACATGGCCAGGCTCAAAGTCAAAGAGTGGGGACTTCACTCTCACCCTAGTGGAGGGCACTGTAAAGCCACACAGCCAAGGCTGTGACTATGGAAAGGGAAGAGATTTGAAGCCAATAATTTAGTCAACCACAGCCCTTTTAGCAAGTTTCCTTGATTTGAATGCCATCCTGACCTCTTGTGGTTTCCCCAGATACACATATTTCTCTGAGGTCACTGCACCCAAAGCAGTAATCATGCATCAACTTAACAGTTAATTAATTGGGTCCTAAATTCAGGGCCTGCCATGTCAGGCCCTGGGCAAGGCGCCGGGGCTACAGGGATGCGTCCTTCTTCTCATATCCTGCTGAGGGTCCATTCCAAATTCCTGTCCAGAGGAAGATCAGCATGGAAGTCCTCTGAGATCACTCTTGATTTAACTTCTGCCATATAGGTGTGGAACACGATAGATCAAACTGAAATATGAGCTCCTTTCCGGCCTTTTCAAGGAGCTCACCGAACTGCTGCTAGCTGAGCTCACTCGGAGAAAAGCATCACCACTCTCAACAGGAGGCCCATGCTGCTCTTAGTTTACTGTTGTCTCCACAACCCTTTCTGGGTGGAGGGTAGACTCCCATTTAACTCAGTGCTTCTTTGCACACAGTAGGTATTCAGTCAGTCAGAGAAGAGCAGTTTCAGGCAGGCAGGATGGAAACTTAATGAGATCACAATGTAAGTAAGCATTACATTATGCTCCTTAAACACACACCTGAAAGCCCTCCAATGACACCCCTGCTCACAAGGCAGGTCCCATTTTTGGCCTCATTTTCTACCGCTCTTCCCTCCACCAGACCACTCTGCTCCAGCCACACTAGGCTTTTTTTCTGTTCCTTGAACATGCTGACTTTGTTCCTGGTTTGCACTTGCTGTTCTCTAAACCTGGACTGCTTTCGCCCTAGGTCTCCTATCATCGGTTCCTTCTCATCATTTAGTTTCAAGTCAGAAGGACCTTCCCTGACCATCCTTTCTAAAGCCCCATGCAAATTGCTTTCTCTTGAATTACTGTTTTGTTTTCTGCTAGCATTCACTGCTATCTCAGATTATCTTGTTTGTTTGTTTCTTGCCCACTCCTCACCCCCTGCCCCAGGAATGCCCGCTCAGTGAGGGCATCGCCAGGGCCTAGCAGTAAGCTCCAGGAATACCTGTTGGAAAAGTATTGAATGAATGAATGAATGTGGGATGAATGGATGGATGGAAGAGGGGGTCTCTGGGTAAACCAGTCTCCTAGCTGCTGCATTGCCAAGGGGAAACCTTTAATCTTCAGGGCAGAGGACAAGGGAAGCCTGACACAAACGGAGCAGGCAGTTATAGGCACCGTGTCTTTATCTTAGCCCTTTGTCTGCTTTGGGTGTGACAGGCTTTAGCCTTCGCTGACCCACCTTCTGTTGACAGAAGTCCTGATTGCTGCTCATGGAAGAGCAAAGAGGGTAGATTTCCTTCGCAGATCTGTGGGGCAGGGGCTGAGGGAGGGAGGACAGATGAGGCTGTAATAGCTCATGATGTCCCCAGGACCATCCACTCAGTCTCTCTGGGACACAATGGGCCCAGGCTCTCCAAATCTTGCCTCAGCGACTGCATTACCATTAAGACAAAAGTTGACAGCTGCTGCTGATTAAAACATTCCCAACTGTGAAAGCAGAATCGCACTACTGAGATGCTATTAAGCGTAGACAGACACAGCTTTTATGAATGGCTTAAACACAGTCCCTTAGAATGAGCTGTGGCCTGATTAATGTATGTGATTGGGAGTCACTTGGCAGCCATGGTTGTATCATTCTGCAAAACTGTCCTCCCTGGGTGGCGCGTGATGGTGGTTGTGGTGGTGGTGGTGGTGGTATGAATGGCTCTGAGACAGCCTTAGAGAGTTGCCATTTCTTAGTGCAGGCAGTAGGGACTCAGGGCCATGTCTCTGTGCATTAAAGTTCTCCAACAGTAGTCAATGTCGAACTTTCTAGTCAGGAGCTCCCTAGATGGAATCATATATTTGTTGTTCCAGGGACCCACTTTTTTGCTCCGCTTCTCCACCAGGGACAGGATCTCTCTCCATTGCCCTCCTCTTTACACAGGTCTTTGAGGCAATGAGTAGGGCTTGCTCTGCTGAGGTCTTCATTGGTGACAGGGGTCAGGTTTCACTGCTGTATTTGTCTCTGATGCCATGATTCTTAGGGCTGCAATTCTGTATCCACAGACCCTAGATCTAAAAAAGCTCAGAAATCTGAAGTTTCACCCTAGCTGGTTTTGCTCAGTGGATAGAGCATCAACCTGTGGACTAAAGGGTCCCAGGTTCTAATCAGTCAAGGACACATGCCCGGGTTATGGGATCAATCCCCAGTGTGGGGTGTGCAGGAGGCAGCCGATCAATGATTCTCTTTCATCATTGATGTTTCTATCTCTCTCTCCCATCTCTTCCTCTCTGAAATAAATAGAAAAATATTTTTTAAAAAAAGAAACCCAAAGTTTCTCCATAACTCACCTGACAGCAAAACCTACCCTGAGCTGTGCTCATTTGGTGGCAAACTTGACCTCAATGGAGATGAGGCTATTTATAGTCTTTATTTAGCCAATTAGAGGAACATGTCATACTTTTTGCTCCAGAAATACTGTACTTGATTATGGGATACTGATTCAGGTTTTGCTGATGATATTACATAACATGTAGTATTATATTACCTTCCTAATGCATGATGCATTGTGAATCTGAACTATATTAGGCCCTTAGGGGTTAGGACAAGGGATTATCAGTCTTTAACAAATAGGGTTTGGGTGGGAAAAGGGACCAAGAAACTATAATGTCAGGGGGATAATGAGCAGAGTTGCCTTCTTTTCTGCCCAGCATGAGAGCATCCCAAGCATCATCAATGGCTTCCTCGTATTCCCGGCCACTCCTGGCTTCTCTAATTTCTGTTCCACATTACTGCCAGCAGTCTGCATTTTAAGCCAAGACAACTCTTTGTTTCTTTTTCAGTGCTGGGCTCTGGGATGGATCCCGACCTTCAGATGGATATTATCACTGAACTTGACCTCGTGAACACTACCCTCGGCGTCACGCAGGTGTCCGGACTGCACAATGCCAGCAAAGCATTTTTATTTCAAGGTAAAGGCGCTTCTTCCTTGGCACAGGGCACAGTGTGGGGAAGAGGGCAGCCTGGGGGGTGCTCACCTGGCGTGTATTTGTTGGAAGATCATCTCTGCTGTGTCTCTTGTGTTGCTGTCATAAGGAATGCTCAGAAATGCTGAGGGTGCTCAGATATTCCAGGGGTGTTCTGACGGTGTGAAGGGTCATGATAGGACATGAAATAGTTGCTTTGCAGTGAAAAATTTCTCTGGGGATTAAAAAAAATGTTTCTATTGTTTTCAGAGAGAGGAAGGGAGAGGGAGAGAGAGAGAGAAACATCAATGATGAGAGAGAATCATTGATCTGTTGCCTTTTGCATGTCCATCACTGGAGATGGAGCCTGAAACCCAGGCATGTGACCTTGACCTGGTTCATGGGGTGATGCTTAACCACTGAGCCATAACAGCTGGGCTCTCTGGGGATTTTGGTGGGGATATAAAGTGGAATGAATTTGCAAAGTCCTTGAAAGCCATTGTCAGCCATATATTTTTCTTTGTTATATGCACATTTACCTAAAACTCCACCTATTCCTGCATCTCTCATCTAATGGACAGATCATGAGCACAGAAGGTGTTTTATGGCTCTGTTCTCTTGGGGGTGCCCTGTAGTTGGTTATGCCTACTACTTTTGACCTCAGTTCACTAAATCTTCCAACAAGCATTTGAAGGCAGTCTCATGTGCTTCTTTATTGCATGGGCTCCGAGCTTGACTGCCTGGGATCAGATTCCTCCCTGCCACTTACAGGCTTTGAGACTTTGGGCAGTCACTTAGCCTGGCTCTGCTTGTGTCCTCATCTGAAATACTCGTACTGACTTGTAAGGCTGTTGCAAGGAGCGAATCAAGTGAAGTGGTTAAAACAGTGCTGGTACTTGGGAACTCCTCAGTAAGTATTATAGCTATTATTACAGAACTCCTACTGCGAACCAGGCAACATGCTAATAGTAGGGTTCCCAGCAAGAGTCATAAGCGAGGTCCAGCCCCTGCTCTCAAACAGAGTCAGGAAAACAGTCATTACACTGGGATTCTTGAATTCCAGTTGTTATACTTAACAATGAAGGGGAGGTAGAGACTGTCAAATAAGAGTAGCAGGCAGACTTGGTTTAATTGGTGTGGGAGGGGAGAGGTATCCTCAAAAAGTGCTATGTCCATCGAGACTCGAAAAATGAATGGAAAAGCTGGTGTAGGAAGGGGTGGGGCTCAGAGTATTGGGGGAGAGGAAATAGTATGTATGAAGGTCTCAAGGCAGAAAGCCCAGTAGCATGGCGGAGGGTAGTGAGTGGCTGGAGAGGTAGGCAGGGGCTGGGTTGCACTGGACCCTGTGGGCAGAACTGGTATTTAGCTCCTAGCCATGGGTGTGGGGGACCGATGATTGATAGGTGCAGTGTCCAGTCTGATCAGCGGGTGGGGATGTTCTTGCTGTGGGCTGTTGTAAATATTACTCCAGTCTGGAGGCCAGGTTAGTGGCTTTGTACTTGACTCTCAGAGCAGGGGGTGGGGGCCGGGGAAGGGGGTTTTGTGGAGGCTGGAGCAGGGAATGACCCAATCAGAAGTGGTGGTGGAGCCGCCTGGATATTCCTCTTTGAAATGCCTGTCAGGGTGTTATGTTTTCTCTGCCTTTTGTGAAGATAACAAAAGGATTGTTTAGGGCAACTGAACCGGCATGGTGGGCGAATTAACATATTTACTGCCCAGATAGCCTAAGCAGTTATTACGTGATGACCCATAAGAAGACGACAGGTATATTCATTCCACTTAGTCTTTCTGAGAAATTGAAGGAGGTGCGCTGGGTGTGGGTAAGAGAATGCAGACCAAGTCCTTTCCTCTTTGCGGTGCAGCTGCACAGGTATTGCTGCGTGGCCTTGACATTCTTTGCCACGACAGTTGCTGACACTTGGTCCACAGGGTTGCTGTGGGAGCCGGGCCGGTGTGTGGCAGAGGTCGTGCCTCTCTAGTTCCCCCTTCATCTCCAGGGCCTGTATTCGGCATGGCACATAGACATTTTGAGTCGAATTAAAATTCCTTCGTTCCATAATGCAGTTCACTACGAAATGAAGAAGAAATGTCTTCTGTCCAGTGTGCTCTAGAAGAGGATCTTTTGCCTACTTTCCCGACTCTTCTCTCCTTTGTCTATCCCGCAAGTGTGGGCGTCCTGGGCTAGAACGCTGCTCTCTCATCGCTGTGTTCTCCGCTTTGGAAACTGCCTCTGGGATACTGACCAGGCTCCAGCCACAGGGAGGGGTTTTTGGCTGCTTCGGTGGGAAGGGTAACTTCATTATGGGAATTTGACTGAGGTCCTTGTAAGGACTGTCGTGATTACATTGTGCCTACTTGGTTAAGCCAAGATAATCTCTCCAGCTCAAGGTAATTTAATCACATAGGCCATGCAAGGAAACAGTGTGTGAGGATATGGATATCTTTGGGGAGTCATTATTTTGCTTATCACAAAATCTGCCCTCTGGTATTTAGCTCCCTAAAATTCATGTCTGGTGCATCCTAATGTTTCCAAAAGTCTCAACTCATTTTAACAGCCAGGTGAACCCACCTTCAGCACTTTGTTTGTAAATCCCTCTGCCCAATGTCCAAATTCATTGTTTATAATCGCTCCCCTTATAAAAACAGGACATCATTTGGCTAAGTTTTTGCCACTATGTAACCAGGATCTGGTGTCTTTGAGCTTCCAATTCCAGTAACATGTTCTGCATTTCCTTTTTAGCCCTCGCAGGCAGTATTATTTTTATAAGCATTATTTTTAATATTCATATTTCTAATAGCCTGTAGACAATGATTTAGATGTTTTCTAAGGAAATAGAGGGGTTCTTTTTTTTTTTTTTTTAAGCCAAGCTCTTTACTTCATTCTGAGTTCCCACTTTTCACCCAGATTTCTATTAACAGTGTGTTCAAGGTAGTTAGGCTTTTTCTACTGTGGTCTTAAAAAATGTTTCAGTCTCATATTACTCTGCAAAGCCACTTCCAGATACCAAAACCTATATTAATTTCCTATTGTTGCTATAACAAATGAGCAGGAATTAGTGGCTTAAAACAAAATATGCTATTATTTTACATTTCTGGGGGTCAGAAGTCTAAAATGGGCTTTAGGGAGTAAAATTAAGGTGTTGGTCAAGCTGTGTCCCTCCTGGAGCCTCCACAGGTTAATCAGTTTATTGCCTTTTCCAGTGTCCTGGGGCTGCCACACTCCCTGGCTCCTGCCTACGGCTGTCTAACCACTGCTTCTGTAGTCCGATTGTCATCTCTGAAAGTGACTCTTCTGCCTCCTTTTCTTTCCTTATAAGGATCCTTGCAATTATTCTGGGCCCATGCAGATAATCCAGAGTAATTTCATCTCAAGATCTACAACTTAATTATATTACAAAGTCCCCCCACCCTCCTTCCCAAGTAAGGTTATACATTTATAGCTCCTTGGGATTAAGATGTGGACATTATTTTTATTGGGGTGCATAATTATGTTTACCATAGGATGGTTACCCACTATTGGACAGAAATATTAACA
Source organism: Lasiurus cinereus (assembly GCA_011751065.1). Taxonomy (NCBI): domain Eukaryota; kingdom Metazoa; phylum Chordata; class Mammalia; order Chiroptera; family Vespertilionidae; genus Lasiurus; species Lasiurus cinereus. The sequence goes on along the minus strand of JAAGEH010000043.1, from coordinate 24,245,649 downwards.
CTATAATGTTTCCAGGGTATTCCAAATACTGTATTTTCTGGGGTATAAGATGACTGGGTGTATAAGACAGCTCCCAACTTTTCCAGTTAAAATATAGAGTTTGGGATATACCCGCCCCATAAGATGGCACCCGGTGTATAAGACAACCCCCGACTTTTGAGAAGATTTTCCTGGGTTAAAAAGTCGTCTTATACGCCGGAAAATACAGTAAGTCCTACTTGCAGCACAGCACAGTCCTATAGAAATATAATGTATCTGTACCTAGTAATTTTAATTTTTCTAGTAGCCATGTTAAATAAGTAAAAATAAACAGGTGAAATTAAATTATCTGGGTGAGCCTATGTAATTAATTTTATTTAACCCACTATGTAATACATATTATCATTTCTAAATATGTCCACAAAAATTATGGGTAGCTATTTTATAATTTCTTACAAAGTCTTTAACATCTGGTTTATATTTTATATTTATAATGTATGTTAATTTGGAAGCAAAATTTTCACCTGAAATAATTGCACTGTATTAGATTTAATAAAATTGAAAATGTTTATTTAATTATCAGAGTTTAAAGATTAAATAGCTTTATTGAGATATAATTGATTTATAATATATTGTTCATATTTGACATATACAAATTAATTTTTAAAATATGTCTTTTATTTATTTTTTCTTAATTTTAGAGAGGAAGGGAGAGGGAGAGAGAGAAACATCAATAATGAGAGAGACTCATTGATTGGCTACCTCCTGCATGTACCCTACTGGGGATCGAGCCCACAACCCAGGCATGTACCTGACTGGGAAACTAACTGTGAACTCCTGATTTGTAGGTCAATGCTCAACCACTGAGCCATGCCGGGTGGACTATATATATCTTTCTGTTTCATTATTTTAATAGTTGCTTTAGGGCTTATAGTTTATATCTTTAAGTTAACACTGTCTACCTTCAAGCGATAGTATATGATTTTATCTATAAGAAAAATTTAATAGTTTACTTCTCTCTTCCTGACCATTGTTCTAATATTGCTATACGCTTTATTTTTACTTATGTTACAAACTCCATACTATATACATTGTTGTTATTTTTATCTAATAACTCAATTATCATTTGAATAGCTATAGCTGATAACAAATCAGTCACATATTTGCTCACCTAGTTATTACCATTTTCTGTGTTCTTTAGTCCATTATGTCGATTCACATTTTCATTTGGTATCATTTTTATTTGGCCTGAAGGACTTACTTTAACATTTCTTAGAGTGCACGTCTGCTGGTGACAAATGATTTCAGATTTGTATGTCTAAGAAAGTCTATTTTGTTTTAATTTTTTGAAGTATATTTTTACTGGGTATAGAATACTGGGTTGTCAGTTTCCTCTCCAGTTCTTTGAAGAGGTTGATCCACTGTCTTCTCACTTGTGTTGTTTCTGAAGAGAAATTTGTTGTCATCCTATCTTTGTTCCTCTGTAAGTAATGCAACTTTCCCCTCTGCTTTTAAGACTTTCTCTTTATCACTGATTTAAACAATTTGATTATAAGGTATTTTGGTGTGGGTTTTCTACATATTCCTTGTGTGAGTGATCTATTGAGCTTCATTAAATTTAGAAAACAAATTGGCCATTGTATCTTCAAAATTTTCCCCCTCCTTCTTTAGGAACTCCAATTACATATATCTTAGGCTGCTTGAAGTTGTTCCATAGCTCAATGATACTTGGTTCATTTAAAAAAATTCTCCTTCTTTCTCTGTGTGTATTGGTGCTGGATATTTTTGTATTCTTATAGATATTATCGACTTTTGCTCAAGGACACAGTTAAGTTACTGGAAAATAATTAGATATTTTTGGATCATACTTTTAATATTTCTTGGATGACCAAGAGCAATGCTGTGCCAAAAGCTAGAAGAGAGCCAATTATTTTCCATCCTTCAATCTTCTACCCAATCCCCATAAATCATGAGATTTTCTAGTTTAACTGGTAGGAATAGGTACTATTCTCAGTCTTGAATATATGGTGGGCACTGTAATCTTTTAGATGTGGTTCTTTGTTCTTGAGAAATTTTCTCACATGCATGCACTTATTAGTATTCCACTGAATACTGATTGTCGGAAAGATCCACATTTTTCTTCTCTGTGCTGTGGTCTCCTCTTATGAATACTGTCCTGTGAAATCTTGGTGCCTTGGTCTGCCCAGATTCTCAGCCTCCTCACTTCAATTCAGAGACATTGCTGGGCTTTACCTCAGTTCCTTTTCCCTATTCCACAGTCTGGGAACTCTAACAGAGCAGTAAGCTTGGGTAATTGTAAGGCTCATCTCTTTTTGTTGTCCATCTCTCAGATATCACTGCCCTTCATTGACTCATATCCAGTGTCTTAAAAACTGCTGTCTCATTGAATATGCATTTTACATTTAAATTCAAATTAATTCAAATTCAAATTTAATTTTTAGCCACACTAGTCATATTTCAATTGACATATGTGGCTAGGGGTTATCATATTGGACAGCGCAGGTCCAGAGAGGCTCACAGATTTTATTGTTTTATCACTGCTCAGTTAACATGGGCAGGCTACACAATCCTATCTTTCAATGTTAATGTAACAGAACAACTAGTAAGCTACCTAAGCTCTTTACCATCATTAACTCACTGATAATGGGGTAATAATAGTACCTACTATACAGTATATGGTTATAGTGAGGATGAAATAAATTAATACAGATGAAGTGCTACAACAGTAATAATCCCAACCGTAACTCATTAAATGTGAGTCCATACATTTTTTAAGTTATAGGGTATAACTTTGGCCTTTTTCTCCTATGTGTATCAACTGTCTTGAGTGTTAGTGATGTCAGATTTTAACCTCCAGAGATATATTGGAATAGTGGGAAATGCAGAGGACTGGAAAGTGGGAGAAGATTAGAGCTCAGTCCTTTATATGTATTACTTTATTTATCCTCACTACAGCCATATAAGATAAGTACTATTATTGCCACCTTTTATCAGTGGGTAAATTAAAATACTTGGAGGGAGTATTTAGGGGTTGCCAGTGGACATGTCTCTTAATGTCTTCAAGCATCAGTTTTCTCATCTGGAAATGGGAAGAATACTCAGACTGATTGCAAAACCTAAATGACAGTGAATGAGAAAGCACTTTGAAAAGTGTAAAGTATAAAAACAAATTTATTATTCATTTTCTTCATTATTATTCATCTCCTTCATTATTTCTTCTCATATTTCACCATCTCAGTCCAGCTCTGAGCTGGCATGTATTAAGAGAGTAAAAACCCTTTGTTTTAATAGTAGCCCATTAACAATATTGATAAAATTTTTAAAAATAAATCTTTATTGTTCAGATTATTACAATTGTTCCTCTTTTTTCTCCCCATAGCTTCCCTCCAACTGGCTCCCACCCCACCCTCTGCCCTTACCTCCCCCCCATTTTCCTCATCCATAGGTGTATGATTTTTTTCCAGTCTCTCCCTGCACACCCCTCACCCTTTCCCCCTGAGAATTGTCAGTCTGCTCCCTTTCTATGCCCCTGATTCTATTATATTCACCAGTTTATTCTGTTCACCAGATTTTTAATTCACTTGATTTTTAGATTCACTTGTTGATAGATATATATATATCTGTTGTTCATAATTTTTATCTTTACCTTTTTCTTCTTCTTTCTCTTCTTAAAGAGTACCTTTCAGCATTTCATATAATACTAGTTTGGTGTTGAACTCCTTTAGCTTTTTCTTATCTGTGAAGCTCTTTACCTGCCCTTCAATTCTGAATGATAGCTCTGCTGGGTAGAGTATTCTTGGTTATAGGTTCTTACTATTCATTACTTTGAATAGTTCTTGCCACGCCTGTCTAGTCTGCACAGTTTCTGTTGAGAAATCAGCTGATAGTTGTATGGGTGCTCCCTTGTAGGTAATTAACTGTTTTTCTCTTGCTGCTTTTAATATTCTCTCTTTGTCTTTTGTTCTTGGTATTTTAATCATGATGTGTCTTGGTGTGGTCCTCTTTGGCTTCCTTTTGTTTGGGGTTCTATGTGCTTCCTGGACTTGTAAGTTTATTTCTTTCACCAGGTGTGGGAAGTTTTCGGTCATTATTTCTTTAAATAGGTTTTCAGTATCTTGCTCTCTCTCTTCGTCTGGCACCCCCACAATTCTGATGTGGTATGCTTGAAGTTGTCCCAGAGGTTCCTTATACTATCTTCACATTTTTGGATTCTTTTTTCTTCTTGCTTTTCCATTTGAGTGTTTTCTGCTTCTTTGTATTTCAAATCTGAGTTGATTCTTATGTTCTTCTAGTCTGCTGTTAGGTCTCTGTATAGTATTTTTTATTTTAGTCAGTGTATGTTTAATTTCTAGTTGGTCCTTTTTTATCTCCTCTTGGGTTTCGCTAAATTTATCCATGTTTTCTAGGAAATTCTTAAAAAATCTTATAACCATGGTTTTGAACTCAATATCCAGTCATTTGTTTTCCTCCATTTCTTTTTTTGTGTGATCTGTTCCTTTGTCTCCACATTTTCACTGCTTCCCTGAGTTGGTAGAGTAGCTTTGTGTGCTACGTGTCCTATATGGCAGTATCTCTGCCTCTCCAGTTTCCTGAGGTAGACTCTCTTCGTGCACCCCTTTGCGGACTGTGTACAGCCTTGTTGTGGTTAAGTCTTGATTGTTGTTGGTATAACTTGGGAGAACTTCCTCCAAGTCAATTGGTTGTGAGGATGAGCTGTGTCAACGCTGGGAGAATTCCTGTGCTGGACTCTGCCTTAAGACTTGAAAGCCTGCAGAAACCTCTGTGCTCAGCTTGGATGGGGCAGAGAGTCACAGGGCTGAGCAGACAGTCTTGACTTCCTGTCAGCCCCTGGTCTCAGTGTTCCTTGGTAATCACTGCAGCCCTCTCTGTGCATGCGCAGGCATTTGCGCCTCCTGATCTCTGCCTTTCTGTGCACTCTGGGAACCCATATGAGTCTGGGTCCCTAGGGTCTCAATGCAGTCTGACCTGGATTTCAGTGCAGTTGGGAGCTTCTGTCTTGGATGGGGTGGAGTCTCAGGGCTGAGTAGACAGCCTTGGCTTCCAGTTAGCCCCGCCCTACATGGCCACTGGGTCTCAAGTGTCTCTCGGTAATCGCTGCAGCTCTCTCTGTGCACATGCGCGTGTGCCTCCAAACTTCTGCCTTTCGCGTTTTCTTATGTTCCAGGACCAGTATGAGTCTGGGTCCCCAGTGTCTCACCTGAAATTGGGGTTTAGTACAGTCAGAAGTGGAGTTCAGCGCAGTTGGGAGACTTTGTCTCCCACCCACTAGACTCAGAAAGCCAGTGGCACAATCAGTAGAGAGGAGGCACCTGAATGAGGCCTTGAAAGATGAATGGGAATTAAATACGTGGTTTCTGTTGCATAGGAGCACTGCCCATGTGTAATCATTTTTTACAAAACCATGTTTGAAGCTTGAGCTATCGCTCTTAATGCTTGAAATTTGAGTAAGATGGAGTTACCCAAAGGGTTCGTTTAGTGCTGATCTTCCAGATTTTCTGCCACCCACCGTTGCTCAAGTCTGAATTGTTTTTCCTGTTGATTGGATGCGCTTCGTTGCTAATTACCTCTGGGAGCATTTATGAGTCAACCTCACTTTGAGTGGAGTGATTTAGTGCAACTTTGCATTTAATCAATTAGTGGGGTGATTCAATTCACATACCAGCATCTCCCAAATATAGGTATTTTTTTTTTTTTATTTTTTTTTAAATTAATTTTTATTAATTTTTTATACATATCTCCCCATTGCCCCCCCTCCCTCCCAGGCATACCCCAACCCCCCAGTGTCTGTGATCATTGGTTATGTTTATAAGCATGCATACAAGTCCTTTGATTGATCACTTATATACCTCACCTAACTTTAATCTTTCTGCTATAATTTCACAGTCTGTTTGATGCTTTATGATTTTTGTCTACTCCCTTTCTGTGCTCCTGATTCTATTATATTCACCAGTTTATTCTGTTGATCAGATTTTTAATTCACTTAATTTTTAGATTCACTTGTTGACAGATGTGTATTTGTTGTTCATAATTTTTTGTCTTTTACCTTTTTCTTCTTCCTCTTCTAAAAGGGTACCTTTCAGCATTTCATATAATACTGGTTTGGAGTTGATGAACTCCTTTAGCTTTTTCTTCTCTGTGAAGGTCTTTATCTGCCCTTCAATTCTGAATGATAGCTTTGCTGGATAGATTATTCTTGGTTGTAGGTTCTTGTTGTTCATCACGTTGAATATTTCTTGCCACTCCCGTCTGGCCTGCATCGTTTCTGTTGAGAAATCAGCTGACAGTCGTATGGGTGCTCCCTTGTAGGTAATAAACTGTTTTTCTCTTGCTGCTTTTAATATTCTCTCTTTCTCTTTTGCTCTTGGCATTTTAATTATGATGTGTCTTGGTGTAGTCCTCTTTGGGTTCCTTTTCTTTGGGGTTCTGTGTGCTTCCTCGACTTGTAAGTCTATTTCTTTTACCAGATGTGGGAAGTTTTCAGTCATTATTTCTTTAAACAGGTTTTCAGTATCTTGCTCTCTCTCTTCTTCTGGCACCCCCACAATTCTGATGTTGGTACGCTTGAAGCTGTCCCAGAGGCTCCTTACATTATGTTCACATTTTTGGATTCTTTTCTCTTCTTGCTTTCCCAGTTGAATGTTTTCTGCTTCTTTATATTTCAAATTTTTGACTTGATCCTTGCCTTTCTCTAGTCTGCTGTTAGTACTCTGCGTAATAGTATTCATTTCAGTCAGTGTATTTATTATCTTCTCTTGGGTCTCACTAAATTTATCCATCTTTTCTAGCATATTCTTGCAAAACCTTATAAGCGTGGTTTTGAACTCTATATCCAGTCGTTTTTTTTCCTCCATTTCTTTTGCTTGTAATCCCTTCCCTTGTCTCGGCATTTTCACTGTGCCGGGAAACTTCTGTGCTGGATTCAGCCGCAGAAGCCTCTGCTGAGCTTGGGAGGGTGGAGTCTCAGGGCTTAAGGGACCGCCTTGCCTTCCAGTCGGCCCCGCCCTCCACGGGCCCTGAGTCTCACGTGACTGGGTAATGGCTGGAGTGGTCCTTGTGCGCGCGCACCCGCAGCGCCTCCAACCGCTGCCTTTCCGGCTCCCCTGCGAACCAGGACCACACGAGTCTAGGTCCCCAGGGTTTCGCCCAAAACAGGGGCCCAGTGGACTCAGAAGTGGCACAGATCGGAGGGTCTGTCTCCCGCCCACTCGCGAAAGCCAGCGGCACAATCAGCAATCCGTCCTCCGCGTCGTGCCGTGCGTGACCAGACCTCCGATCCTTTGCAACTCCCCTAAATTTCCGTGCACTTCTCCCTTTTCACAGTCCAAACTCCCCCCGTATGAGTTTCGGCTGGATCTGGGGTTTAGTGTCGTAAGAGAAGGGGTTCAATGCCGTTGGGAGTCTCCGTTTCCCTCCCGCCAGAGGAAGCCAGCCAGGTACTCCGGCACCGCTCTCTCAGCGCGCTTGTCTCCGTACCTCAGCTTTTTGCAGCTCCTCTGGGTCTCCGTGAGCCCCTCTCTTTCCCTCTAGTTGTAGAACTTCCACTCAGCCAGCTTTCCTGTGGTTCTGGATGATGTCCGTTCTGTCTTTTAGTTGTAGTTTTGAAATTGTTGTGCGAGGCAGCAGTATAGGTGTTTACCTATGCCGCCATCTTGGATTCTCCTCTATAGGTATTTTTTGCTCTTGCCAAAATAAAACTCAAGCAGGCTGCCGGAGTGAAGTGGGCTTTCAAGTCCCTCTCTCGGGCAAATTAACACCTGTGCTGGCATGTTTTGGAAAATCATTAAGTGGTTATGTGACTAAGTGTATATCATAGAGCAAATAAACTCTGTATTTATTTCCCAAATCTGAACACTTCTAACATCTGCACCGTGTCTATTTTCTCAGTCATTTTCATTCTCCATCAAATAGCACAGTAAGGAAAGCAGAGATGGAGTGAGACAGCAGAGAATATAAAAAGATGAGCATTCTTCAGAAACTGTTATGTATATGAGCCAATTCCATACTAACAAATTGATCACGGGCAAATCACTTTACTTCTTAGACTTTGTTTCCTCTTCAAACATTATTACTCCTATATTGGGTAATAATGTAATGTCTGTGATACAAGACATTTAAAAAAAATATATATTTAATTGATTTTTTACAGAGAGAAAGGGAGAGGGATAGAGAGTTAGAAACATCCATGAGAGAGAGAGACATCGATCAGCCGCCTCCTGCACACCCCCTACTGGGGATGTGCCCGCAACCAGGATACATGCCCTTGACCAGAATTGAACCTGGAACCTTTCTGTCCACAGACCAACACACTATCCACTGAGCCAAACTGGTTTCAGCGATACAAGACATTTTTAAGGATTAATTTTGAAAATATAAATTTGCTAGAGGCCTGGTGAATGGATTTGTGCACCAGTGGGATCTCTCAGCCTGGCCTTGCACCCTCTCACGATTTGTGACCCCTAAGGAGATGTTGGGGGCCTGCTGCATGAATTTGGCCTGAACCCTGCACAATAGGGCCTCTAGTATGCATATAAGATCTTTGGTTAATTTCTTCCCTCCCTCTTTCCTCCCCACTTCCCTCTGAGATTCATCAGTCTGTTCCAGGTTTCCATGCCTGTGTGTTGAGCATCTGCCCCCTGGTGGTCAGCCTGCATCATAGCTACCAGTCAAATGGTAGAAGAGTTGCCTAAGCGACTGTTCAACTCTGGTATATATATATATATATATATATATATATATATATATATATATATACCCCATACATACATACCAGAGGCCCAGTGCACAAATTTATACACACACACACACACACA
>JAAGEH010000043.1:24163453-24236808 GCA_011751065.1 Lasiurus cinereus | reverse complement strand
CACTCTTTCAAGCACAGGGAATATAGCAATGAGCAAATCAGGCAAAGTCTGGCTCTTAAGGTGAAACAGATAAGCAAGTAAATAAGTGTGAAGTTAGTTCAGATGACTAAAAGAAACTTATGTATATAACTTTAGGAATCTTTCTGTTTTGTTTTTTGTCTGAAGGAATACACACACACACACACACACACACACACACATATATACTTGTAATTATTGCTGTACTTAATTCCTAATGAGAATCGATAAATTGTCTAAACTGGATTGTTTTTTAAAAGGAGGATTATCTCAACTTTTAAAGTTTACTTGACTTTTAATTCTCCCACTAACACGCCTATGTATGCACTATTTTCTATTCATTGTACCCACAAGACATTGGAGACCCAGGGAGTTTTACTCACTCACACTGTCTGTGGAGGCAAACTTCGGGTTTGAACTCAGGGGTCTATACCTATAGAGTCTGCTTTTGCCCCACTCCACCTCCCAGTTGTTTTCCTAACTCAGGAGAGTGGGAATGAATAAATATGGGCAATGTGATAAAGATGTAGCTTCTCTAAGAGTAACCGAAGGACAGCTGGCCAAATATCTCTTGGCAGGTATTTTAAATCAACCAGGACAGATGGCGTCTTGTCAGCTGGCGAATTCTGTTTAATAGAATTTTATGATTCTTTCCCTTGGAGGGGCCTGCTGACTACCTGTGGATGAATACCTGGTAATCTGTTTGGCTGCCTAGAGGGAGCATGCCAGAAAATCAGAATTAATACATAGGGCTACACTTTAACATGTATCCGTTGGAGATGTAATCTCCGTGGCCAACTGACCGGGGTTTTCTTGAGAGAGCACTGTGGGAAAGTTGGATTGGCATGGACTGCGATGCTCTTTGGTGAATGCTGTGATTCTTAATTAGGATTGATTTTAACACATTGGGAGTAAATTCTTCTCTGTAGGGACACATCTCCAAAATTATAATGCAAATCAGAGGAATAATATGATTTGATATGCAAATATTTTATTTAAATACAACTTCTCATGAATGCAGCCAATGCATGAAGTGGAGCCAAGATGTCCTGATAAGCTAGGCTGGCTCAGTTTTCATGCCTACAGTCTGTTAACAAATAAGGCCGCACGGAGTTGTAGAGTGGGCATGAGGCCATGGGCCTGGGGACTCAGGTTCTAGCTCGGTCTTCACGGTTGACTTCAGAGTATATTACCTAATTTCTCTGGGCCTCAGGTTTTAAAGTCAGAATTTTTTAGCTTGACAAAGAATTACTTTGCAAAAACAAAAGGCAAATACAGACAAGCACAGAGGATTACTGAAAGAACAATATTGTGGCTGTTCCCCAGAATCAACAAATATTAACATTTTGTCCTATTTGCTTAGAACCTTAAAAAAAATTACAGAATAACTTGGAATCCCTATGTTCCCCTCCCAGGTCCTTCCCTCTCCCCATCTCCCTAAAGGCCATCACTAACATAGTTGATGAAGATTAAGTTCATGTGAATGTGTGTGTGTGTGTGTGTGTGTGTGTGTGTGTATGTGCACTTATATATTACCACATGTATATGTTTATATATGTGCATATAGAAAAGGTAGAAGAGAGAGAGCATAGGTATAGTGACTAAGTGGGCAGTCTTTGGGGCCATACTGCCTAGATTCAAATCCCAGCTCGGATTCTTACTGGCTGTGTGACCTTGGGCAATTTCTTTAAACTCATTTTTTCCATGTGATATAGACATTATAAATCATCCATCTCGTAGGATTGTCCTCTGGATTAAGAGAGTGGATTCATATATGTGTTTCCAGTGTATTATTGGAAATACAGTGAACATTCAGTGCATATTAGCTGTTGCTTTGCATGGTTTAAAAAAATATATAAATGGCATCAGACCGTATGGATCTTTGTGAAACTTAGCATTTCACTCACCATTATTCCTCTGAGGACATATACATCTAGTTTATTAGTTTGCATTGCTGCATAACAGTTCAAACATAACATCGTATTCATCCATTTGCCTATTGATGGAAACCTGCATGGTTCAGATTTCTGACATTATTTTCTCTGTTCAAATGCCTGGTGATTTGTCCAGCCCCATCACATAATTAATGCTTATTAAACTTATGTGGACCAAGATCCCAAAGAGGTTTGTTTATATGCTGTTTTTACTGATTGCTGCTAAGTTCTGACTTAAAAATCCCCCCCCCATTTAAAAAAAAAATCTTATGCAGTTGTTGTTTTTGTACCCACATTTATGTCCTTATGTTCATTACCATTAAACTTCATTACTACCCATAAAGGGACACGATTGGCTTATATCACCGAGGCCACTGGCAGCTGTTAAAAATGATGTTGGTTATTTCAGAATAGCACTGTCCAGTAGAACTTCTGTGATTATGGGGGTGTTCTATAGCGACCCTGCAGCACTATAGCCACCAACCACAGGTGACTTGAGTACCTGAATTATGGTTTGTATAACGGAGAGACTGAATTTTAAATTTTATTTAATTTGAAGTATTTTAAATTTAAATAGCTGCATGTATCTAATGGACACTCTATTGCACAGTGCAGTTCTATGGAAAACATATCATAGTTTTAAAAGATGAAGTTGTATGCATGGAATATAGGAGGAAGCAAACAAGGGGTTAGAATGGCCTGTTCAGGGCCAGGATTCATGTACTCAGTGTTTTTTATTTATTTAATTTTTTCTTTTCCTAATTTAAAAGATTTTTTTTTCTTTTACATTTGTTTTTCTCTTGGAGAATCACCCATGTTCTAGGCACAATACTAGGTGCTAGAGATACAGCTGTGAAGAAGGCAGTCATGGTCCCAGCCCTGCTTTCATCTTAGAATCACTAAGGAAACTTTAAAAATTCCGATGCTGAGGACCAACCTTGAAGAGATTAGGATTCATTGCATCTAATGTGGGCCCACATTGGACTTTGATAGTCTTGGAAGAACTCCACTGGCGAATATAATTGGCAGTCAGGGTTAAGAATCTGGTCCAGGGGAAGGTAAGTGCCCTTCCTGAGAAGTAGCTGGGGAGAGGCCTGGATAAAGTTCCACTTTGGTGAGGAGGTTTCCTGTCTGTTCGAAAGGTCTCCACTTCATGTGAGGACTTTAGATGTGATATAACCCAATCCTTGTCCTCCTCCCTGCCGCCCCCAAGTAGCAAGGACTGCCTGAAGCATGGTGGTCCAGGAAATCAGTTACATAGTCTTATTTGTTGTGTAATAGTGTCAAACCTGCAAGCGTATACAGATAAGCTAAGAACTTTATTCCTTGGTAAAATGTATTATGAGTCTTCAAATTGGATTTCTCTGCCTGCCCTCCCCCGCTTATTTTAAATGAGTTTTGAGAGGGAAGGAAGGAGGGAGAGAAAAAAGGAGGGACGAAACAGAGAGAGAAGCATTGACGTGAGAGAAATACATTGATCAGTTGCCGCCTGTATGCACTCTGACTGGAGATTGAACCAGCAACCTAGGTATGTGCCCTGACCAGAAATCAAACCCAAACCTGCGACTTTCTGGTTCAAGGAACAACGTTCCAACCAATCAAGCCATACTGGCCAGGGCTGCCCAGTCTTTTTGTCTTCTCTAGTCTTGGTCAGCTATCCAGAGTCTAGAACTTGAGACTGGAACTCAGCCCCAGGGAGAGGAGAAGAATGAAGAGTTGAATGTTTCTGAGGTTAAAGGAATATTGAAAACCCTTCCAGGAGGAGGAAATTTATGGCTGTGTCACTCAGAATGGCTGAATTTCATTGTGCCTATTAACAGCGAGAGCTGGTGTTTCTCTACATGTTCATCAAGGGATGTCTGGGGCCTGTGAACAGTCTAATGAGCATCTTTGTGCAGGATGTGGCTGAGTGTGACAGAGGGAAAGAGAGCATGCAAAGCCCACTCTGGCCTCAAAAGCTTCTGCATGTCACTTTTGTTCAAAGCAACCTCCACGACCAAGCGAGGAAATGGCCTTCCCCCAGGAACAGCAGCAAATATTTGAGAATGTTAATACAGTTTATTATTGTCTTCCCTTCTCATCACAAATATTTGGTTCAATCTCCTTTCAGCTTACAAAACACACCCACACCCCTGCCTCTGTCTCAGGAGGCCATATAAAAATCCGATCCAGTCACTGCCGTGGACTCAATGGCCAAGGATCATGGGCTGGGTCTTTACATCTGAATGCTCCTTTGTCCTCTCTTGTTTTAGATGCCCATGAACTAAAAAGGCAAGTCACCTGCTTCTCATTTATCCAATATACAATGTTATAACAGGCCTAGAATAACATAAAACTTTTTGGAAAAGGGAAGAATGGAAGATACACCATTAATATGATTTGGGGATTTAATGGGAGAGCTATTACAAGAGCCCTGGGAGAGTGGGCATGTTCTTTTTCTCCCTGGATGTACATTTCCAGTCTGTTGTTTTCCCATGGCTCTTGGTTTTACCTTCTCTCCCATGATCCTCTTTGGCTGCTGAAAAGCCTCGTCAATCAACTTCTTCCCCACAGAAGGTGGGGAACCCTGGTGTTGTTTTGTTTCCAGAAAAGTCATAGTCTTTTTTACCAAAACTAGAGGCCCGGTGCATGAAACTCATGCACTAGGGCATAGGGGGTCCCCTCAGCCCGGCATGTGTCCTCTCGCAGTCCAGAAGCCCTTGGGGAATGTCCAACTGATGGCTTAGGCCTGCTCCCCACAGTTGGACATCCTTAGGTCCACACCTGGCAGTTGGACATCCTGAACACTGCCATGGAGGCCGGGGAAGCTCCTGCCACTGCTGCTGCGCTCCCCAGTCATGAGCCCACCTTCTGGCTGAGTGGCACGTCCCCTGTGGGACTCACTGACCACCAGGGGGCAGCTCCTGCATTGAGCATTCCCCTGTTTGGTCAATTTGCATATTAGCCTTTTATTATATAGAAAGGATAGTGTGGCTCCTTGCCACAAAAGGAGGATAATAAAGATAAAGCAAGGATAATACTGAGTCATTTTCTCATTGATTTAATTCTGGTCAGGATAATGTACCAAGAGCCATCCTCACAATTAATTTTGATCACCTGGAACCTATCAGGTTCTCATGGATGAACCAGAGCCTGAGACATTTTTTTTTTCCAGCTGAGAGAATGCACTGGCATGACCTTAATTTGTGCAGATGTTTTAACAAGGGGTAGTGCATCTGAACCCTTGATTTGATCCTTGCCTCAAGGCTGAGTTTTGATTGGCCTCTGAAAGTATTCCGGTGTTATTTTTTAATTTTTTATATTTTATTGATTTTTCACAGAGAGGAAGGGAGAGGGATAGAAAGCTAGAAACATCGATGAGAGAGAGACATCGACCAGCCACCTCCTACTGGGGATGTGCCCATAACCAATGTATGTGCCCCTGACCGGAATCGAACCTGGGACCTTTCAGTCCGCAGGCCGACGCTCTATCCACTGAGCCAAACCGGTTTCGGCGGTTTTATCTTTTTTATTGTTTGGAGATGGAAAACTTATCTTTCAATGCTACAAGTTCTGGAATTTCTGGACTCTGTTTCTTTTTATGTAAAGCTATAAGTTGGCCAATTTTCTCTCTCCCCCCCTTGTATTAGTTGGCTAGAGTTACTATAACAGTAACATAGACTGAGTGACTAAAGCGACAGAAATGTATTGTCTCACAGTTTTGGAGGCTAGATGTGTAAAATAGCTGTTGGTAATTTCCTTCTGAGGTCTGCAAAAGAAGGACCTGTTCCACGCCCCTTGCTTTGCCTGTGGATGGCTGTTTTATCTCTGTTTTCTTACATTGTTTTCTCTCTATGTACAATTCTATCTCTAAATTTCTCCCTTTTGCAAGGACAACAATTGTATTGGATTAAGGCTCACCTTAAAGACCTCATATTAACTTGTTGGCTTTGTAAAGATATTTAACTTCAAATATGTCCACTTTAACATGTGAATTTTGGAGAAAGGCAATTCATTGCAGAACACATGAAGACACATATAACCTGCTGCTTTTCAAGCTAATTAGGTACATTTTTCTCTTCCAGTTTATTTTAGATGATAGCCTTGCCAAATATTCCATCACGGTCTAATGTGAATAAACATCTTTCCAGCATCTATTAACAGTTTCCTTCTGTCCCCTGCCACAAGCTGATGCCAAATATTTTTAGCTTATTGTTATATTATTATGGTAGCATCCCAATTTTTGTAGCATTTTATGTATTGACAAGAAGGCTAGGTGTTATGGCAATAAACAACCATCAAATCCTAGTGATTTCCAGTATCAAGAGTTTATTTCTTGCTCATGCCACTTGTCCACCAGAGACTAGCTACCTCACTCATTCACACTTTTCTCTCTTTAGACTCAGTGCCAAGTCTATCAGTGGGCTGACTAGTGCTGTGACAAAGGGAAGAAGAAAGGTGGAGCAGCCACTAGCTCTTTAAGCTATGGGTGAGAAGCGAGATGTGTCACTTCTGCTCATGTTGGCCAAAGCAAGTCATGTAGCCAAGCTTTAAGTCAAAGGAGATGGAGAGTACAATTCTCCATTAGCTGAGGTGTGGGGAGGGACAGGAAACATTTGTGGGTATGATTGCAGCTAGCACAATAGACTCAATATTTCCAGAAAAGTTTAGAGAGATGGTGGACAGAAGTTGGCACCTTGGGACTAGGCAGGTGGGAAGGCTAGATAGGGGTGAAGAGAAGGACGTTGGCCTTGGTACTGAGATCTAACTGGAGTTAGTGCCAGAATCTCTTTTATCAGAGATTTAACAGGTTTAACATGTAGGAATCTTTGGCTGGGGGCATATTAAGCTTAGTATTCCAGAACTTCAGGTTGCAGCTCTCCTAGTTAGTAGCTGTGTGACTTTTATTAAGTTACGTGACCTTTCTCAGTCTGTTTCTTACCTGTCAAAGGGGATAGCAGTATCACTCACCTTACAGAAATGTTTTAGGTATTTCATATCCCCACATGGAAACTGTGTAACCTTGGACAAGGTACTTAACTTATACATTCCCTAGTTTCCTCATCTGTGAAATAGAGACACTAGTATGTTTTCTGTAAGATTGTTCAAAAGGATGTAATGATGTAAAAACACTTAACACCATTGCCTGGCTTGCAGAAATGCTCAATAAATGAGAATTGTTTTAATTGTAGTTGCAGTTAGCCTAGGTGATACACAGTCTCAGACATACAGTGAGCATGCAGTAAATACAAAACACTTTATTGGAGAGTACAAGTTTAAGAAGCCAGAATCAGGAAAATGGGGGCTGAAGCAGAGAAAGAGGGAGAAAAAAAATATGAGAGAGGGAGTTCATTGCTAATCGGGGCACACCTTTCCTGACAAGGGTTGTCCAGTCTCTCAGGATGTGTTCCTGGAGGTCATCTATAGTCACTGCATCTCCAAACAGTCTGTGTAGTCAGAGCAGGAGAGAAGAAAGTATCTGTTGACTCCCAATGCCCTGGTCCAGATTCCCTTCTTGAAGCATGTGTTTCCAGACTTCTGTGTTGCCTGAATGGATGCCACGTGAATCCTGAGACAGCTCCTGTCTCGGGCATCAGGGAGGCCCCAGAACAGGAGATGATGGTGTGGCATGAAAGGAGGCAAGGGACTCTTGGAACGTGCACATGAGCAACAAGAGTAACTGGGAAGCAGGCTGCAAAGCAGACTGTGAGTGGTTGGTGATGGATGTTGCCGCCAGCTGCATTGCCATGGGAATAGTGCACGTGGCCACCTAGGGCCCTCTCTGGACTGAAATCCAAAGTGTGTGCATTTGGGGTGTCTTATAAACATAATCACCCTTTTAGTCTCATTTTCTCCTTTAAAGGTGAGGAAACTGATTCCCGGTGGGAAAAATGATTTATTTAGTTGCAGAATGGAAACTAGAATCCATGTCTTCTGAAGAGTTAGTTCTGAGGTATCTTGATATGCAGATCTGCAGTTCAGTTTCAGCTCATTTTCATCAATCTATCTCTCTCTCTCTCTCTCACACACACACACACACACACACGCACACACACCATCATCTCTGTGCTTATCACTTACTGAAGGCTTCCCGTATGTCCGGTGCTGTGCTGTGCTGGGCACTTCTCACAGGAGAATGGGGCACTGGCGGGGGGAAGAACTGTGAGTTGCCTTTTCTCTTGACTTTATGCTTTGTTTGCTGTGGAGGTTGGGAAGGCAAACTGTCTGTGGAGCTGAGCCAATGGGGAGGAAATGGGATGCACACAGGACGTGTGATAGCTGGAATGACTGAGGTTGTCCAGGCCAAGAGAAGAGGAAAGCATCTGTTCCATCTCTGGCTTGAGCTGCAGTGTATTGGCAGTAGCTCTGAAATGTAGGGAGAAAGGGATTTCCAAGGAGGATCTTTGGCTTCTCAGAATCCCAAGGGATCTTAGATGTAGTCTCCTCATGGAACCAAACCACCCAAGGGCCTGGTGGCTCAGAAACTGCAAGGCACTGTGCAGGAACTGAATTACAGGCAGGTCCATGTTATGCCTCCTATCTTCTGGCAGGTGAAAGTGTAGTTGGAAGATAAGCAAACATATAAAAGATTATTAATAGTACTAGAGGCCTGGTGCACAAAATTTGTGCACTGGATGGAAGAGAGGATGTTCCTCACCCCAGACTGCACCCTCTCCAATCTGGGACCCCTCAAGGGATGTCTGACTGTCAGACATCCCTCTCACAATCTGGGACTGCTGGCTTCCAATGGCTCACCTGCCTGTCTGCCTGATTGCCCTTAACCACTCTACCTGTCAGCCTGATCCCCCCCTAACCACTCCCCTACCAGCCAGATTGATGCCTAACTGCCCTCCCCTGCAGGCCTGGCCACCCCTATCTGCCCTCCCTTGATGGCTTGGTCACCCCTAACTGCCCTTCCCTGCTGGCCATCTTGTGGTGGTCATCTTGTTTTATTTATTTATTTATTTATTTATTTATTTATTTATTTATTTATTTTAAATTAAATCTTTATTATTCAGATTATTACATTTGTTTCTTTTTTTCCCCTCCATAGCTCCCCTCTACCCAGCTCCCACTCTTCCCTCTGCCCTCACCTCCCTCCCATTGACCTCATCCATAGGTGTATGATTTTTGTCCAGTCTCTCCCTGTGAGTACCTTTCAGCATTTCATATAATACTGGTTTGGAGTTGATGAACTCTTTTAGCTTTTTCTTCTCTGTGAAGCTCTTTATCTGCCCTTCAATTCTGAATGATAGTTTTGCTGGATAGTTTATTCTTGGTTGTAGGTTCTTGCTATTCATCACATTGAATATTTCTTGCCACTCCCGCCTGGCCTGCATCGTTTCTGTTGAGAAATCAGCTGACAGTCGTATGGGTGGTCCCTTGTAGGTAATGAACTGTTTTTCTCTTGCTGCTTTTAATATTCTCTCTTTGTCTTTTGCTCTTGGCATTTTAATGATGATGTGTCTTGGTGTAGTCCTCTTTGGATTCCTTTTATATGGGGTTCTGTGTGCTTCTTGGACTTGTAAGTCTATTTCTTTTACCAGATGTGGGAAGTTTTCAGTCATTATTTCTTCAAATAGGTTTTCAGTATTTTGCTCTCTCTCTTTTCTGGCACCCCCACAATTCTGATGTTGTTACGCTTGAAGCTGTCCCAAAGGCTCCTTACATTATCTTTACTTTCGGATTCTTTTCTATTCTTGCTTCTCCAGTTGAATGTTTTCTGCTTCTTTATATTTCAAATATTTGTCTTGATTCTTGCCTTTCTCTAGTCTGCTGTTATGTCTCTATATAATATTTTTTATTTCAGTCAGTGTATGTTTAATTTCTAGTTGGTCCTTTTTCATCTCTAGTTGGACCTTTTCCATCTCTGGTTGGCTCTTTTGCATCTCTAGTGGGTCCTTTTTCATCTCCTTTGGCTCTCGCTAACTTTATTCAACTTTTCTAGCATATTCTTGAAAAACCTTATACGCATGATTTTGAACTCTATATCCAGTCGATAGTTTTCCTCCATTTCTTTTGTTTGTGATCCCTTCCCTTGTCTTGGCATTTTCACTATGCCGGGAGAACTTCTGTGTTGGATTCAGCCTTATGATACCAGACTTGCAACTCCGCAGAAGCCTCTCTGTTGAGCTTGGGAGGGGTGAAGTCTCAGGGCTTAAGGGACTGCTTTGCCTTCCAGTTGGCCCTGCCCTCCACAGCCCCTGAGTCTCACGTGACTGGGTAATCGCTGGAGTGGTCCTTGTGCTTGCGCACCCACAGTGCCTCTAGACCACTGCCCCTCCGGCTCCCCTGCGCTCCAGGATTACACGAGTCTAGGTCCCCAGGGTTTCACCCAAAACAGGGGCTTAGTGGAGTCAGAAGTTGGGAGGGTCTGTCTCTCGCCTGCTCGTGAAAGTCAGCAGCACAATCAGCAATCTGTCCTCTGCACAGTGCCTTGCACGCCATTAGGCCTCTGATCTTTTGTGACTCCCCTAAATTTCCGTACACCTCTCCCTTTTCACAGTCCAAACTCCCCTGTATGAGTTTCGGCTGGATCTGGGGTTTAGTGTTGTAAGATAAGGGATTCAATGCCTTTGAGAGTCTCTGTTTCCCTCCTGCCAGAGAAAACCAGCCAGGTACTTCGGCACCCGCTCTCTCCACACGCGCACACGTGTCTCTGTACCTCAGCTTTCTGCAGCTCCTCTGGGTCTCTGTGAGCCCCTCTCTTTCCCTCTATTTGTAGAATTTCCACTCATCCAGCTTTCCTGTGGTTCTGGA
The DNA here is from genome assembly GCA_011751065.1 of Lasiurus cinereus. Classification (NCBI taxonomy): domain Eukaryota; kingdom Metazoa; phylum Chordata; class Mammalia; order Chiroptera; family Vespertilionidae; genus Lasiurus; species Lasiurus cinereus. Next base: position 24,226,117 of record JAAGEH010000043.1, on the reverse strand, counting down.
TGATGTCCGTTCTGTCTTTTAGTTGTAGTTTTGAAATTGTTGTGTGAGGCAGCAGTGTAGGTGTTTACCTATGCCGCCATCTTAGATTCTCCTATATCTTGTGGTGGTCCTCTGTGACCACACAGGAGGGTGGCCATCTTGTGTGAGGGTGTGATGGTCAATTTGCATATTACCTCTTTATTATATAGGATTATCTCATGAATAGTAATAGCTAACTCTTATCATGCTTGGCTAAGAGGGACCTGTTATACCTCCACGATCTCAATGTGGAGTTCATGGATAAGCTTTGTTGAGTCTGTGGACCTCCTGAAATTCATGTAAATCATGGGCATATGCATTTCTCTGGCGAAAGGGTCTATTGATTGATTATATTCTCAAAAAGGTACACAGTCCCTCACACATGAAAGCACTCTACTTACTGTATTTCATCCTCACAGCAGCCATAGTTCTCAGATTAGAAAGCGGAGACCCAGAGGCATTACATAGCAGAATCAGTATTTGAACGCAGACTTCTTTGACCATCAACCGAGAGCCCACTCTGCCATGGTGTGTTCTCACAGCGTTAGGAAGGGGAAACCGAGGCAAGCAGTGGTGTGTGGAAGCTGCTTGGAATGGGAAGTCAGTGCTGCGGGTGAAGCCTGAGCCTTGGGCTCCTTGGCCTGGAGAGCAGCAGCAGTCTGAGGGCGGCCTGCCTATGGGTCCCTGAATGTGCATGACGAGGGTGACGGTGGGCAGGTGTCCCTGTGTCCATAGAGACAAGACCTGTGCGTGGCTGCATGAGGAGTGCGGTGCACATCTAAGGAGGACCGTCCTGCGTTCAGAGTGGGGTACTGAAGAGGAGGTGTTAAATCTCCTGAGCAGTCAGAGCGGCACCTGCTGTGAGTGGTTTTGCCTGAAATCAGGGGAAGAATACAGAGACCTGACAAGGCTTCCTTTAGTCACGGATTTTCTCTGTGGTTCTAAATACACTACAGTCTCCTGATGTTCGAAGGCCAGTGGTGAGTTAATTGTTGTGTCCAGGCCTGTCTTGTCTGGTGTCCTCGGCTGCAGGCCCAGCAGGGACACTTGACACCCACGCTGCTTAGCTTTGCTGTTGCCCTAAGGAGGTCTGCACCTCCATGGGAGCACCTGGGGCTCAGAGGCTCTGCGAGTCTTTTCCCACTGTGATGAGCTGCCAGGCTTGCACGGCTCACAGCACCTGGGAGCTGAGCTGCTGAGATTCTGTTGTGCAGATTGAACCACATGGGGACATCATTCGATTGGGTTTACTGGGCTGATGGTGGAGGCTGAATAAAAGAGGAGGAGAGAGCTAGCGCCCCTGGAACCGGTGGCCAGAGTAAGCTTCAGATTCTGGAGAGCGGTAGTTAGATGAGGCGAGAAGGAGCAGGGTCGCAGTAATATCTGATAATGCTCAAAAGGAATATGACTTATGACCGTGAACAAATTAGTTAACTTCTTTGTTAAAGATCTCAATTTTCGCAGCTGTAAAACAGGGAGGCGCTAGTATCCAATTCATAGGACTGTTGTAAAGATTAAGAAATAGAAGTCCTATAGAGAGATTAGTGAGTGATTGGCATGTAAGGTTCAATAAGTGTCAATCATAACTAACATTGCTATTGATATTATTTCCGTGTACTACTTTAAAACAGTCCATGGTAAATGGTCCAAGTGTAAAAACTCAAAGTGGAAAAAAGTCAAGTATGTACTGAAGCTACTGTTATCTAGGCACCACGCGATGCTCTGAATTGAAACCATCAGGAATTATAGTTTATATTCATATATGAATTTGTTCAAAGTAGATCTTCCATGCTAGGTATAAGCTCCATGAATTTAGGTTCTTTGTGGTGTTCAACCACTATATCTTAGCAATTGGGATAGTATTTGTTAAATAAATAGAGTAATGAAAAGCACTCAGTTGAGTAGCATATAGAGAGGTATTTATATAAAGTGTAAGCAGTGTGAGAAAAGATAATATAGAGGATTGTAAGGATTGCAAATATTTCTGCTGGGGGTTGGAGGTGTGTGTGTGTGTGTGTGTGTGTGTGTGTGTGTATGTTTGTATGTGCGTATGTGTGTGTGTGTGTGTGTGTGCACATATGACATGCATGTGTATATGTTTCTGGGAAAGCATCCCAGAAGAGGATGCTCTGAGGAGCTTGGGTGGTGGTGGGAGGTGGTGGTGGTAGTGTCTTTCTTCAGGTTGAGAAGCAGGCAGGAGACATTCTATGTTTAACGCTGGTGCCCAGGAGTGCTCAGTGCCCACAGACGGAGTGAATGAAAGAGAAAGGCTCTGAGCTGCTGTCAGGGCGCTGGATTTGCAGACCTGCAGAGAGCAGGTGCTGGGCAATCACTGCTGGTTTAGGCAGGAGTGCTTGAGCTTAGTAGTCATAGGCTCTGGGAGAGACTAGAATGAGCTGCTGTGGAATCAAAATTGGAGTACTTTGCTGCTTGGATTCTTCTAAGACAATTTGCAGTTTTTCAAAGTGGCAGTTCCTCCCCACAGTCCCTCCCACCCCCAACCCCGCCCTGTTTTTCTCCAGTAAAATTGAGTAAGAGCCTGGGCTCTGGCCTTGAACCTGGATTCCAGTCCCAGCTTGGCTGTGACCAACTTCATGACCTTAGGACATGTGCTGCTTATTTCTTGGGATATTATGAATTGCCAGTGAGGTAACATCTTGGGGAGAACTTGGTAAACTAGTCAGAGTGGTGGGATATGCAAGGGATGGGCTTATTTATTTATCCCTCGGAGGTGGCACTGCACCTGGTCTTTAATCCTAGGAAGCGGAGCCAGACTTTGCTTCAATGCGTGTATCTCTTGAAAGTGTGGTTTTTTAAATTGAAGCAGCAACTCATTCAGGTGTCAGAACTGAGAGCAAAGGTTCAAAGGCCTCCTTTATCATCTCAGAGCTGCACTGCTCAATACAGTAGCCATAAGCCATTGCAGGTGTTTACATTTAAATTCATGAAAATTAAATAAAATGAAAACTTCAGCTTCTCAGTTGCAGTAGCCACATCTCAAGTGCTCAGTAGTCACGATGTGTTGGCTACTGTATTGGGCGGCACAACAGTCATTGTGGAGAGTGCTGGGGGGAGGGAGGGACTGCCTGCCTGCTGAGAGGGTGCCTGTGGCTTGGCAGCACTGTCCAGGACTTGCTGACACAGCCCAGGGAGGCCTGCAGGGGAGAGCGCCCTTGGGTGAGAGTGGACTCATGCGTTGTCCATGCCATCCTGACCCCCAGGCTGTATTGGGGATGGGGGTGGGGTACACACACCAGGTTGTGTGGTTGCTTCTTGGGAGCCAAATGCTCACCAGAAATGAATGCTTCTCTGGGTCTCCTGCTGAGCTTTGTGTACAGCTCTTTAACTTCCAGGCAGACAATAACCAGCCACTGGCTGTATTTACATTTTCTATTGAGGTGCAGAGGCTGGGAGCTGCTGCAGGGAAAAAGCCCCTTTCCATTTCTGTCACTCCCCTGGCAGTGCCTCCTCAGAAACCTTGGAAAGTGAAAGCGACAGGGGGTCCCTGGCTCAGCTGATGTGCGGTGGGAGCTGGATGGGATTTGGCTGGGTAATTGCCAGTCATGCTAATGGACCTCTCCCTCCAACTTCCTCCGCCCTAGGCATTCCCTGGGCACAGAGAGAAAAAGTGACTTCCCTCACTGTCTGCTTGATAGACCATGAGGGACAGAATGAGAAAGAAAGTTGTGGAACGGCCCAGAAAACTCAAGCGGCCTAGGTTGGACTCCCCCAGAGCTAGACAACAGGACCGAGAAACAACAGCTCTGATGCACCCCACCCTGATGCACCAGCCTTAATCAAGGAGGCAGATTTAGAGAGAGAGCAGTTTATCCAAGCAGGAAGTACTCACTGAGCAGTTCCCCCTCACCACGCTGGTGGAAGGGAGTTACCCCGGTCCGAGTGGCATTTCTGTTGCTTCGAGGGAAGAGCCGACATGTCCTGAGTCCTAACTACACCTCAGACACTGTCCCAGTCCATTCCACCGCATAGCCACCCCACAAGATGCTCGCTGGAATTACTCACCCCGCTGTTTAGAAGTTAGGTCACTTGTTCAAGATTACTCCTGTGGATGCGTGGAGCTAATCCTGGCAGCCTGGCTTCCCAGTCCACACTGTCCACCTCACCCCGAGCCTTGCTGCCACTCTGCAGCCTGGGAGAGCCGACATTCTATCTACTGAGCCAAACCAGCCAGGGCCACCTCTGGGTTCTTGATCGGCTCATCTATTACCTCGCCGACAGTTTGATTTCATTGGGACCCTTAGCAGTCTCACAGGATCTTAGGGCAAGATGTGTAAATGTGAGCTTGTTGTTAATATAGGGGTACGGTTATAGTTGGCTAAACAAACATATCCTGAAAGTGTTGATTCATGAAATGATGTTGACTGGAAAGGTGGTGACCCAGGGCTGTGCTGTCTGATTTTGTACCCAATCCTTCCTGGGCTGGCACTGTTTAGCAGCCACTTGGCTGAAGGCTGCATAGCGGTAATTACCAATCCTTTTAAGTCTATGGCTTCCGGCATTTTGGTTTTTACAATGTGGTAAATTTGTAGAAAAAAATGAGGATATGATATGGGATCTTCGACTTTTATTTTTGCCACATGTAAAGACATGAATATATTAACTACCATCTATTCACGTCACCAATATTTTACTAAAATATTTTCATATCATAAAAAAGAGGAAGGACATATCTCATAAGAAACAGCCCTTCCAGAGAAAGAATAATTGACTGCCTTAAACTGACGTTAAAAAAAATAATGTAATAGATGTAGCCCCAAAAATTGCAACATGAAAGTTTAATTTTCAAAATGACAATGGATATAATTTCTGCAGGTTTCTTTATAGATTTGTCATTTTGTAGATTTATATTTGACAGTGCATCATAGCACAGAGCTTTCATGTCAGCCTTGGACTTGATTGGATTTTTAGACGTTGTGGAAAGTTTGGATTCACATACTAGTAGCTCTGCTGACAAACATAGAAGAACAATACTCTTTGTTGTTGTTAATCCCCAACCAAGGATATTTTCCCATTGATTTTTAGAGAGAATGGAAGAGAGAGTGAAAGACGGAGAGAAATATCAATGTGAGAAAAACACATCGATTAGTTGTCTCCTGAAGGAGCCCTGACCAGGTCCTGGGCCATGGAGGAGCCTGCAACCAAGGTCCGTGCCCTTGACTGTAATTGAACCTGGGACACTTCAGTCTGCAGGTCTATTCACTGGGCCAAACTGGCTAGAGCAAGAACAATACTTTTAATGCTATTTCACTTGATTAAAATATTTCACAGTACATAGAGAGAGGCTGGGAAGCAAATCCCCCATGCCTAAGCCACATACACTCACTTGTCTGGCCTGACAAACACAGTCATTCTGTCTTCTTTTCCTCAGGGTGCAAGGAACAAGCTGTGGTATCTGGTGGTGAGGTGTGCAGGAAGGATGCTAATGGGTGAAGGAGGGATGTTTTATGTTCAGAGGAGTGGGGGATGCTCTCACTTAGGGGGCTGCTTCTACCTGGGGTGCCCAGGCAGAGGCCCTGATCATCTTGAATAAGGGAGGCAGGAAAGGAGCTGAGAGGGATGAGAGGGGAAAACCCAAACCCTCCTCCTGCTCATAGCCATTCCAGATCCTGTTTGAAGTCCCCTATTTAGGAACTGCTGTTGGAGAAACAGCTTCTTCCCTGAGTTCTCAGTGTCTCCATGGGCTGGAAGCAGGAACTGGGATTTCACAGGGTTCATAGAAGGTTCTTCCCAGTGGTTTGGAGCTCAGCTCCATGAGAACAAGCCTATGATGAGGGCAGTCCATATGGTAAATGCTGGGACTTTTAATGGACTTGAGTTCAAACCTCTGCCATTAGTCTCAGGCCACCTAGTAGAATTGTAATGTCCAGATCATGTGCTAGAGTAGGGTCATTTTGCATGGATAATATTTTTTGGGGGTGGAGGCTTCTTGTGTTTTGTGTATTAGCAGCATCCCTCGCTTAAACCCACCTGTTGCCAGTATCACCTTCCAGGTCAGAACAAAAAAGATCTCCAGACATTGCCCAATATCCCCAGGGGAGGGAGCAAATGCCCTTAGTTAAGAATCATATTCTGCTTATGCCACGTGGGGAGCTGCGTTCAGTTTTGGGCTCTCCATTGTGCAAGGGACAGTCACACACTGGGTTATCCCACTCTGGAGGAGTGGGATGGACCAGGGGGTGGGTGTACAGCAGCTTCATCATTAGAACATTGGAGAATATTTAGACTAGAGTGTTTAGATGGGAAGAGAAAGGAACTGGGTGATGGTGTGTGTTGGAGAAGGACAGCTCAGCTCTAAATCCTTCCCTTCTCTCTTCTTTTTCTTCCTCCAATATTTATTTTTCTTTATAACTCTTCCCTATCATCCCCCTCTTTTCTTTCTCTGGCTTCATTTACCTTTCCATCAACTTCATATACCTACTAGAGGCCCAATGCACGAAATTCGAGCAAGAGTAGGCCTTCCTTTACCAGGCTGTCGGCATTGGCACCCAGGACCCCCCTGGTTTCTCTCACAGCCCTGGCTTCATCTGGAAGGTCGTCTGGTCTAATTAGCATATTATGCTTTTATTATTATAGACTAGTGACCCAGTGCATGAAATTTGTGCACATTAAAAGGAGATTAACATTACATAAACAAATTGAGAGATAAAAAAAATCACATAATCATATCAATTGATGCAGAAAAAACATTTGACAAAATCCATCCTCCTTTCTTGATAAAAACTTTCAACAAGGTGTGAATAGAAGGATAATACCTCACCATAATAAAAGCCATATATGATAAACCCCACAGATAACATCATACTCAATGGGCAAAAACTAAGAGAAGGAACAAGGCAGGGATGCCCACTCTCACCACTCCTATTAAACATAGTACTGGAAGTATTAGCCATTGCAATTAGACAAGAAGAAGAAATAAAAGGCATCCAAATTGGAAAAGAAGAAGTAAAGCTGTCCTTATTTGCAAATGACATGATATTGTACATAAAACCTGAAAGACTCCATCAAAAAACTAATAGAGGTTCTTCTTTTTCGACGAAACACCAAATGGCGGATGACGCCGGTGCTGCGGGAGGGCCCGGAGGCCCCGGGGGCCCCGGAATAGGAGGTCGCGGCGGCTTCCGTGGAGGATTTGGTAGCGGCATCCGGGGCCAGAGTCACGGCCGGGGTTGGGGCCGGGGCCGGGGCCGAGGCCGCGGAGCTCGTGGAGGCAAGGCAGAGGACAAGGAGTGGATCCCTGTCACCAAGCTGGGCTGCCTAGTCAAGGACATGAAGATCAAATCCCTAGAAGAAATCTATCTATTTTCCTTGCCCATCAAGGAATCTGAGATCATTGACTTTTTCTTGGGGGCATCCCTCAAGGATGAAGTGTTAAAGATCATGCCTGTGCAAAAGCAGACACGTGCTGGCCAGAGGACCCGGTTCAAGGCATTTGTCGCCATTGGGGACTACAATGGACATGTTGGTCTGGGTGTTAAGTGCTCAAAGGAAGTAGCCACTGCCATCCGTGGAGCCATTATCCTGGCCAAGCTCTCTATTGTGCCCGTGCGGTGAGGCTACTGGGGAAACAAGATTGGCAAGCCCCACACGGTTCCTGGCAAGGTGACTGGCTGCTGTGGCTCTGTACTGGTGGTCTCATCCCCGCCCCCAGGGGTATGGCATTGTCTCAGCTCCTGTGCCTAAGGAGTTGCTGATGATGGCTGGTATTGATGACTGCTACACCTTGGCCAGGGGCTGCACTGCCACCCTGGGCAACTTTGCCAAGGCCACCTTTGATGCCATCTCTAAGACCTACAGCTATCTCACCCCGGATCTCTGGAAAGAGACTGTGTTCACTAAGTCTCCCTATCAGGAATTCACTGACCATCTTGTAAAGACCCACACCAGAGTTTCTGTGCAGAGGACCCAAGCTCCAGCTGTGGCCACCACATAATTTTATACAAAAAAAACAAAGTGATTTAAGCCTGCAAAAAAAAAAAAACTAATAGACTTAATAAATGAATTCGACATTGTAGCAGGATACAAAATTAATACCAATAAATCTATGGCATTTCTATATACCAATAGTGAACTTGCAGAAAGAGAGACTAAAGACTAAAAAAGTAATCCCACTTACCATAACATCAAAAAAATTAAGATACCTAGGAATAAACTTAATTAAAGAGGTAAAAGACCTATATACAGAAAACTACAGGACACTGAAAAAAGAGATAGAGGAAGATGTAAACAGATGGAAGAACATACCATGCTCATGGATTGGGAGAATCAACATCATTAAAATGTCCATACTACCCAAAGCAATCTATAGATTCAATGCACTCCCCATTAAAATGCCAATGGCATATTTCACAGACCTAGAAACAACTATCCAAAGATTCATCTGGAACAAAAAAAGACCCCAAATAGCCACAGCGTGTGACTTGTCTTTTTGGTTCACTTGACTAACCTGTCATGTGTGACAGGTTAAATTTTCTGCTGCTCAGGTGGGTCTAGGCTGCCACCAGTCAGCCGGTTCAGAGTTGTGGCTCCAGAGCCCCAGAAACATTAGGGTGCACACTGATGTTGACACAAATGTGGATCACTCTTACGTCCCAGGCTATGAGTGCCCAGACTTTATCTGGGAAAAAGTAGATCTGAAGTGTGTTGTGCTGTGTCTGCCCTCAAAGGTCTGGGTGGGAGGAGGAAAGTGGCTTGTGGAAGGGAATGCCCAGCTTAACGAGGGGGGCAGGGGTGACCCATTTGGACTCATAGTGACCGAAGTCTGCTCCCAGATCTACCAGGAAGACCCTGAGAGTTCCCAATTGAGATCTTTTGGCTTAAAGACAATATTTCTCAGGATTTCAAGCACTGTTGATAGTGGTAGACATGCGACTGATTTGGGGATATTTTTATCCTCCTTCTTTGTTTGTTTTTACACTAAACCCAGAGTTTGATGTCCAACCCCAGTCAACAGTGTGTGTTAAAGATTTAAATGCCAGGTGCTAAATTTCCAGCTTCATTTGGCCTCTGAAATATCAGGTCTGAAGGAAGAAAGGCTCAGCTCAGCCCCTTCAAACGGGCAGCCCTTCAGGGTGCCAAATGCTGCTATTGTGTATTGTCCTGTGGGAATAAAAATTAGCTGTTTTTCATGAGTGTTCAAGCTGCTGCCTTCTCTATCGGCCAAAGATTCAAACTCAGCTTATTGCTGCAACTGCAAATATATCTGGCTTCCGAGTGTGAGTGTGGGGCGAGGAGTGATGTCAAGACGTATCAGTCGTTGGTGAGGTGTAGTTTAATGCAACATGAGATTATATAAAACAATATGACCAAATTGACCCTGTCCGAACCTGTGCCTCAATGTAGTAGCCACCTGGGCTTCAGATTGGTTCTAGTTGCTAGAAGGGTGTCACAATTCAACTCTCCCGGGTACCTTGGAGTATCTGGGTGAAGTTAAAAAACAACCCAGACTTGTAATTTCCCCAAATACTTATCACTGTGCATCTGCACTTCAGTGAACACAAAAAATCAACATATGCTTAAGCGTTTGCATTCTTATTTTATTGCTGATACCAGTGTTCATTTTCTTGAGGAGTGCTTGAAATGATTCATAGCTTCAGCCAATCATCGATCGATCCGTCAGGCTCCTAGGACAAACCCACAACTTTGGACATTTGGCAAACAGCTCATCCAGGAGGTCGAAACTTCAGTCCTCTGAGTTCAAGGCAAGGGATGGCTTTAAGATGTCTTTTTGCTTTTAAATACTTTGAAACCACCTGGGGGAGGAGGGTGAGAAATTGTATTTGAAAGGAAACTCAGAGAGCCAGCTGCATGTGTGATAGAACAAGTTGCTTATAGATTCGCTTGAAAAATGAAACCTTGAAACTTGAGGATTGAGGTGCCTGGGGCCACGTGATAAATGGTGATAGTTTTGTGGAGCCACACATTCCTTCCCTCTCTTTTCACATTTATTTCTTCATGAGGCAGACCAGAGTCTGAACTTTGAAGGGGCCTGGCAGCCTTTGCCCGGGAGAGGAAACTTCTCCAAAGAGCACCTTGTGAGTGCTTTAATATCTTGCCAGGCGGGTGCAGTCACGGGAGTGATCTTTTAAGATGTCAGGTTACATACTCTATTCACTAGTTTGTGGTTCTGATTGTGCCTCTTTGAATCAGTTGTTTGAGGTGTGGTGTCAAGCCAGTTGCATAGTGAGCAGAGCACCCTTTGGTTGTTTTGATTTGCTCCCTAATTGTTTGGAAATGTCCTCCTTAAAAGACAAAGTAAACACGGTTTCAGGTGTTGTGCCTAAGGCAGGATGGATGGGAAGTTGGGAGGGGAACAGGAGAGATGGGAAAACCCTTGTGGTCCTTGGAGATCAAAGCCTATCCCAGAAACAAAGGCTGTCAGAATACAAAAGCTTTTTGTACACCCAGCACTTCTTTGGTTACCCATGAACCCTCTCCAATAGTTGCTATCAAATTTGTCATATTTTATTCATGAGTTGTGGTGTGCCTGGGTGCAATAAGAAAAGCAAAGCTCCAAATCATCATAGTGGCATAAGAAAAGATAAATTAGTTACTACTGCGCCATTTTTGAAGAATTCTTAAATCTCTCCCATAATTCCTGTGAAAAAGTTTCCGGGAACGACAGGGTGTGTGGCGTATATTTATGCTGGTTGTGGCTCCCGGGCTCAGTTCCACGAGGATGCACACCGACAGACTCTGCATATGGTGAATACGAGCATAATTTAGGAGAGGTCCCAGCAGTAGTTACACAGAAATAGAAACGCTGACAGGCATCTTTGCATCTATCATGCTCACATTATTACTATGTGGTTGATCAAAAGAGTGCATTCTCTTGTTTTTGTCCTTTTTTCTGAGATGTGGGGAGATTGGGAGGAATCCTGGCAGGAATAGCCCCCTTAAAAGTATGCTCTATGCCCTATTGATGTGGGACAGCAGCAAAGAGTTTAGGAAAGAAGCTGTGGATTCATACCATGAATTTGAAAAGTAAGCTGAAGCATTTATAAAACAAACAAACAAACAAACAAAAAACCACATCAACCTCACGGAACAACACAACCAAACAGACCAACTATTGTTCTGCCAGTCTTCCTCTGCTGACGCGGGGCTAGACTGTTCCTCATTAACTAATTTATCCTGAGACACCTATCAACCCACGACTGCTTATGTTCATGGCCAACCCTCTCTGCTCCAAATTATTTATGGTTTTAGTGTAAGATATTTATTCACTTGGGATTTATTTTCATCATGCTGGGTTCTACCTATCTGTATACACTGCTGGATTATGAGCTACTTGAGAAAGCTGGTGAGAGAAAGCTTTCCCCCTGTAGTCTCTGCATGTGCCCCATTCTCATGGAGGAAAGTGACAGTGACAGATCTTTTCAGAGTTGCTCATTAGTTGATATAATGTATTTGTCCTGTAGATCCTGTGATACAGACATCAATTTTATCTTTGTTGCTATTGAATGGAAGAGAAAGTGAGTGTCAGAGGGATTACAGGACCTGTGGCTCAGATACTCAGTGTCAGGGCTGATAGTGGAGGCCAGATCTTCTGACCCCAAATTCCACGTTGACACAGGGCAATGTTACCCAAACTTTTTCAGATCATCACACACACACACACACACACACACACACACACACACACGCTCACGGCTATATGTATATGTTATACTGGAGAAAAAAAGGGCCTATTTTTGCCAAAAGTGCTCTGATTAGTCACTTGAAGGGATGAGGGGATCCAAACCTCAGACCTGTTGTTACCAGGGCCCAAAAGCATCTGCTAAGTGCCTGGGTGAACCAGGAAGAAGCTCAGAGGGCAGGGAATGGAGGAGGGTTGTGTGGGGCCTGTGTATAGAGAGTGTGTGGGATTAGCACAAGCTGGAGATGTGCTGAGGAGTAGCCACAATTCAGGTGCAGAGAGGATCAGCTTGGTAACAGCTTAGTGTGTACTAGCAAGAGAATGCCAGCACTTGGTGACGTCATGCATTGTGCCCTTTTCCTCAATGCCAGCATTCACTGCATGCTGCCTGTGGGAATGTGTTGCCAGGTCATCAAAGTTTTTACTGGACTTTTATGTGAAATATCCCAATTTTTGTACTGTATTCCATTGACTCCAAGGTACACACCCTATTCATGTTTTCATAATTATATGATAAACTAGTGTCCTGGTGCACTGGTTCATGCACATTGAAAGGAAATTAAGTAGAAGAAATATTTTAATATCATTATTTGTATCTTGCTAATGAAAAGAAAATAGGGTTCTACCAAGTCTCCTATCTACTTACTCCAGGACTTCTGTGATGATCAAATGAGATGAGGCACGGGAAAATGCTTCACAAACATTTGGTTAAACTGTAAAATGTTTGTACCTGGCTATAAAGCAAGTTGGGTTCCTGGGCTAAAGAAACTCCAAGGAGGCTAGTTGCTAGGGAGAGGAAGCCAGGCGTTGCTATGTGACATCATTACCTGTCATCCACAGCCACCATTTTTAGGCTGGGCTAAGCTGGGCTGTGGGCCGAATTTTTCACCATGAGGTCATGGCAGCATTGACTGTGATTTGGTGGGGTGTCACTTTGGGGTGGTGGTGGGGCCTGTGTCCTACTTGGGGGAAGCTGAGTGTTGATTTTTTTACATGATAAAAGTGATTCTGTGGATGTAATTAAGTTAAGGATCTTCAGGTGGGGAGATGACATGGCTTATCCAGGTGGGCACAATGTAATTCAAGCATCCTCATGAAATGGAAACAGAAAGGTCAGGTAGAGAGGAGGTGAAAGCAGAGGAGGTTGGTTATGAGATGTTGGCTGCTGACATTGAAGATGTAGGAAGGGGATACAACCAAGGAAAGCTGAATAAGGCAAGGAAGGAATGACTTTCCTCTAGGACCTCTAGAGGGAGTGTGGCCCCATACAACCTTGGTTTTGTTCCAGTGAAACCCATTTTAGGTTTCTGACCTCCAAAACGGTAAGTTAATAATACATTTATGTTGTTTTAAGTCACTGAGTTTGCAGTAATTAGTTGTAGCAGCATCAAGCTAATACAGGCAGCTATTTGAGGGTTTAAAGTAAAGGATGAGGTGATTGATACATGTCTTGATTTTGTAGAAGGTCTCCTTGATTCTCTGATTGATACATGGGATAGACAGAGTCTGAAAGTGGGGAGAAGAGGGAAGACAAGAAGGGAGGAGAAGAGGAAAGACAAAAGTGGAAGTAAGTTGACATACGGTGTTTGCTGCTATATTATAGTCAAGAGGATTGAGGGTCATGGTTGTGATAGGGATGGTGCTCAGGCTTGCTGATGAATGGAGGTGCTCAGAGGCACTCTGAGAATTAGGGAGCAGGCAGATGAGGACATGAAAGAGTTTTAAGATGGTCCCAGAGCTACAAGGAAAACTGGAAGAAAGTGCCAAAAAGACAGAGTGCTTCAAGAAGGAGAGAAAATAACTCTGTTTGTGAGGTTGTCAGAGGTCCGTTAGGTGAGAACAGAGAGCTGGCAGGCTTTAAGATGGGTCAGTATGAGTGGTACTAACTACTGCCTGGATGTCTCTCTCCAGACCGAGTCAGTCTCATTTACCACAGTCCAGAGCCTGCCACAGAGAATGTGCTCTACAAATAAGTTGGAATGGATGAATGGTTGAATTTTGAAGTAGGGAGGGAAAACCACCCTTAGTTATGTCTCCAGAAGCTTCAAGGAGTTAGAGGTGTTGGGCTGGGCCTTGAGAGACAAGCAGGGTTTGGATAGGCGTAGATATGGTGGCTAGAGCTTCGGGTGAGAGGAGTTGAGATGAGATAACATGCCCGTGGAGCTCCTCATCTGTGCCCAGCACTCAGCGAGCTCACCCTGGGGCCCGAGAGGGCTTTGCTGGAAAATGAACTAACAACCATTCTTGGAGCGGGTAGTTCAGGGAGCCCAAAAGAGTATCTGCTGGCTAAGTCATACCCACATAGACTCCCTGAGAACTTACCAGACACCCTTTGACATGAATTATCATGAAGACACTGTTTGATACACTATTTAATTTACCGAACACTGATTCAGTATTGTTACCCTAGGTTACAGTGGTTCTCAACCTCTCTAATGTCTCGACCCTTTAGTACAATTCCTCATGTTGTAATGACACCCAGCCATTGAGAACCACGGCTGTAGAGCCTAAAATCATCAGAAAACACATAGATTTATGTTACGATTCATTAACAGTAGCAAAATTACAGTTATGAAGTAGCAACAAAAATAATTTTATGGTTGGAGGTCACCACAATATGAGGAACTGCATTAAAAGGTCGTGGCATTAGAGAGGTTGAGAACCACTGCCCTAGGACATGCAAGAGCCAAGTTACTTGCAGAAATGATCAAAGACCAGTTTTTCCCCAAATTGACATTTTTATTTCTTTAAAAAAGCTTCAGTAAATGGGGATTGCAATTTTTGTCCTTGGCCATAGATCTTGTTTGGGAGGGCTGTAGGGAAAAATTGGTGGAGATGGAGCCAGTAGCCAGGAAGCCATTGACAGTTGAGTTCAGGAGCAAGTAGTACTTCCAATGAGTCTTTTTAAGGGTGACATTAATACTTAACTTAATTGGAATAAAATCTCTAAAGAAGAGGTCAGTTTTCAAGTCTGCAAGAAATCACATCCATAGCTCCCTCCCTGGACAGATACATCAGTTTCCTGGAGCTTCCGCTCAAAGCCTGGAGTCTCAGGTGTCCAGAGAGCTTTACTGCCCCTCCTCTGCTCAGGTTGAAAGGCCAGTAATTGCAGTTTCCCCAGCAGCTGAGAGCACAGACACCCTGTGGCCAGCACAGATAGATAGATAGCTAGGGAGACCTCCTTGGCAGTGACTCTGGAACTAATTAGCTAACAAGGCGTGTAATTAGATCAATGCATGTGAGGTAAGAGCTGATGATGTGCTTTTTAGGACAGCGGATATAAAGGAGCCGCAAAAAAAAAAGCATTGAATTGAGGAGTTCCACATTAGTAATCCTGTTGGAAATACTCAGAATACCAGTACTGACTGAGAAAAGAACCTCCTTCAGCAGCCATGGGCAGTGTGGGCCTTAACCCATGGTCAGTATCAGGCTGGGGATGGAGTGGTGGTGAGCAGTGACGGTACCTTGTTCACCACTTGGTTACTGCTGGTTTACCTGGGACTGAGGCTGCTTTGTGATGACTCTCTGTTGTGGAAAGTTGTAGAAAATATTTTCCCCCTTCCCATAGCATAGGGAGAGATTCCCACATTACATTCTTGGCATATACACTGAGTGGCCCGATTATTATGCATTCAGTGATCATAATAATCTGGCCACTCAGTGTATAGTGACCAGGCCTGCCCCAACCTAATAGGCCTTTTATTTCTGCAAGCATCCCCTCTGGCTGTCCTCTTGTCCTTCTTCAGCTCATTTGGAGAGAAAAGACTTGCCCATTTGAAGCGTGTCAAGCCCCCTCCTTCTCCCTGGATGCAGATTTTTACAATGCAGAGCCCCTCAAACCCTCAATGTAATCGCAAGCATCCTCACCTCTGACCCCTGGGAGCCCAAAAGAGCAGATTTTACCTTCCACCCTACTCTCATTCCCTAATTCTCATTCATCCCTTCACCTTTGTCTGAGTTGTAATACTAACCTCTTGGTCCCCAAGTGCCAAATTTGTGCAGTTTCTAGGGTAAGATATCGCTGAAAATTACCGAAGTAATTTCTCATCGAGGCTCTGACAGTTTGCTAATTAATATGATTTTGGTCACTGCAGCCTGTGTTGAAGTTGAACCAATTTCCCAGGGGTGGAAAGTCAGACATTAATCCACTAAACCAACTACATTACTTGCATGTGAGAGAGGAGACAATTTCATCAGGAGTATTTTCCTGTGGTTTGACATCTTAGCTTTGCAGGTTGTGGACTTTTAAGAGCATTTTCCTACTCTGATGACAGAGGAGCCCAGGTTCCTGATAGAACAGTTTTGTAATCAAGATGCCTTAAGTTAAACACACGCCTGAGCTGTTTGCATATCACCATGAGGGGATGCCAGCTCTGTTTTGAAGCTGGGAAAAGAAGTAGCCAGCGCTGGTTTCCGCAGAAGAGTCGCCTTCTGCTTCTCCATCTTTGCCAGCGAACCCGGGAGCTTATCTTTGAAATGTTAGCTGTTCACCCCAGTGATTGCTCTATCCTCTAATTTAATGAAAATCTATTAAACGGAAACAATAATTAAAATGAGACATCATCTCTGTAGGAGGCTTGCATATTAAAATTACTGTGCATTTCAATGCGGGCAGATTTTTATTCTTAAAACACAGAATTTGAAGCAACATGTAAAAATGATTTGTAATGAATAATCATGATTTAGCTTGGTGGTTAAAATGATACCCTACTGTTTACTATTGAATTTGAGTAGATGTGGCAAAGTCAAGGCCAGTACCACATTTAAAATGTCTCTTTCATGCCTGAGAATTGGGACTGTACCACAAAGGGAAGTAATTATAGTTAGGTCAGCCCACCGCTACAGTTTTTAAGCACAAACTTTAATATATGGAAGAGTGCCCCTTAGGAAAAAGGGGAGACCTGACTTTGGAGTGGAAATGGAGTAGACAAGTTTAAGGATTATTTCTTGTTTGGGAACTAGAGAAGCCATGCAGAAATATGTAAAAAAAGACCTGCAAAATTGGAGTTAGACGCTCTGTTCTGCTACAATTGGAGGTGGGATGTGGGATCCCCTTTCCACATCCCACGTGGTTCAGGGTTCCCGGTTCAGGGTTCTGGTTCTGGAGGAGGCCGCACACAAATGAAAAGAGAGACTAGAAAATATTAATTTGGCGATATTGGGGGGCCAGGCGGGAGCCTTCCTCTAGTGCAGTGGTTCTCAACCTTCCTAAAGCTGCAACCCTTGCATACAGTTCCTCATCTGGTGGTGACCCCCAACCATGAAATTTTGCTACTGTTATGCATCGTGATGTAAATATCTGCATTTTCCAATGGTCTTAGGCAACCCCTGTGAAAGGGTCATTCGACCCCCAAAGGGGTCGAGACCCACAGGTTGAAAACCGCTGCTCTAGTGGAAAGGACTACCACTTGCTCTGGCCTTTTTCTCCCTTTTATTAAGGCTTTGGGACACACCCATAGCCTTTATGCAGGAAATTACAAAACAAAAATTAACATAAAACAAACAGGTAGAGGCTGCTTCAGCTAACAATGTTTCAACTAAATAGTAAGTGATTAGCTCTGACCTTTCAGAGCAATTAAGGTTGACCAGCCTTTTGGTCTCCTGTTCACATCTATTAGTGAGACAATATTTGGTTTCTGGCAGTGGGATCCTGGGCAAGTCACGTATCTTCTACTAGTGACTCAGTGTATAAAATTAGTGCACATTAAAAGAGGATTAATTAGAGGATATAATTTAATATTGCTATTTGCCCTTTCTCTATAATAGAAGTGTTAGAGATGAAGGAAAATTAGTAAAATGTTTATGAAAACCTTCCTCCTGTCAGAGTCTGGAGCATACTACAGGACCCAGAGTTAAGTCCCTGCCCACCGACATGCACCTCAAAATCATGTGTAACCCAGAACTGGCCTGCTTCCCCCTCCCCCATTGGGCTAGATCCAGACCTGGCCAGTCCCACCCTTGTCAAGCCCTGTGTGCCAGGACAGAGGGCATGGCCTGAGGTGCCCTGCCCAGACTGGGGCGGGGGGCATGTCTTGAGATTCCCTGTCAAGCCCCACTGGGTGGGGAGCACAGCCTCAGGTCCCTAATCAAGCCCTGCTAGGTGGGGACGCAGCCTGAGTTCCCCTGACCCAGCACAGGGGGTGCACCTTGAGGTCCCCCATCAAGCTCCACTGGGTTGAGGTAATGGCCTGAGGTCACAGCCTCAGGTCCCCTGGCCCAGTGCTGGGGCGGCAGGTGCGGCCTGAGGTTCTCTGTCAAGCCACACCTAGTGGGGTGCACGGCCTGCAGTACCCTGGCCTGGCACTGGGGTGAGGGAAGCCACCTGAGGTCCCCTAGCCCAGCACCAGGATGGGAAGCACATCTTGAGATCCCCTGTCAAGCCCTGCTGAGTGGGTTGGGGGGCATTTGTGGTTTGAGGTCCCCCAGCCTGATGCCAGGGCAGAGGGCATGGCTTGAGGTTCTCTGTCAAGCCCCACAGGGACAGGGGAGGGTGTAGCCGCAGGTCCCTTCTGATTGCTTGTTAAGGCTCTTTAAGGGAACTTGACCTCAGCTGTGGATGCAGCCATCTTTGTGATGGAGTGATGGTCAGTTTGCATATTTCCTCTTTATTAGATAGGGCTAGAAGCTCAGTGCACAGAAATCATGCACAGCGGTGGGGTGTCCCTCAGCCCAGACTGCACCCTCTCCAATCTGGGACCCCTTGAGGGATGTCAGACTGCCTGTTAGGCCCAATCCCAGTCAGACAGCCCTCTCACAATTTAGCCTGCTGGCTCCCAATCTCTCACCTGCCTGCCTGATTGCTCTTAACCAATTCTGCCTGCCAGCCTGATCACCCCCTAACCACTCCCCTGCTGGCCTGGTCACCACTAACTGCCCTCCCCTGACAGCCTGGTTGCCCCTAACTGTCAAACCCTGCAGGCCTGGTCTCCCCCAACTTCCTTCCCCTGCTGGCCCAGTAACCCCTAACTGCCCTCCCCTGCAGGCCTGGTTGCCCCTAATTGTCCTTCCCTGCAGCCCTGGTCACCCCTAACTGCCCTCCCCTACAGGCCTGGTCCCCCCCAACTTCCCTTTCTTGCAGGCCTTTCCCCCACCAACTGCCCTCTCCTGCAGACCTGGTTCCTCCCAACTGCCCTTCCTTGCTGGCCATCTTGTGTCCACATGGGGGCAGCCATCTTTGACCACATGAGGGTGGCCAACTTGTGTGTTGGAGGGATGGTCAATTTGCATATTACTCTTTTATTAGGTGGGATAAGCCAGCGATTCCTTATCTTTCAAGTGAGGCTATCAGTGCCTCTCCAATGGGCTCCTATGAATAAATGCCATTGTGTGTGAGAACACATTGGCAAACGTTAAAGCTCACACTTTAGGATGTTGATTTCTGAGGCTTCTTTGCAAAGCTTCTCAGCAATGTCCTAAAGAGTTTGGGGGAGGGGAGATACTTATTGAGCTCAAGCTGTGTTGTAGTCATGGTCCACATATGCTTTCATTCCTCCTGACTGAACCCTACAGGATGGGTGGTTTTACTGCCCTGTTACAGGAAGGAACCGTGTTATGTGTGAAGGAAGGAAGCTGAGTTATCCAAGATCTAGTTTCTCTGGGGAAGCTGCGTTCAAACACTGGTTGAGCTGAGCTAGATGGATGGGGCTAGGAGACAGAGGTTCATCTACTGGCTTAGCATCTTTCAAATACACAGCACAGGACTGCACGCTAGGGACCATGTTATACATTACACCTCTGTGACTTGTTTATCTCCTAATTGAAAATTTGTACTATTTGCAATGCAGTCTTAATATGCAATCTTTTCACCAGTCTTTCCTTTTCTATTCTCCTGCCTTATGATTAAGATAGAGCTGGCATCCCTGCTTTACCTCTCTCTCAGAGGTGTCCTGATGAGATACGGGTGGAGGGATGAGAGTTAGGGGGAGACTAGATCACTGGAATGTGAGGAGGCAGCCTAAAGAGAAGGAGTGATCACAATTTGCTAATTTCTTAGTGACAAGGGGAAGTGGGGCTTTTCCTAACTGGCATTTTAAATGTTTACTACGAGCAGAGCTCAGCTGCCTCACCAGGCCTGCCTAATTAGTAAAATTATGGGGGTGCTGCAATCTCTTTTGATTGAATAACATAGTGATTACAAAAAATGATTACTATCGTGTGTGATAGGGTTCCTTAGGTTTAGTCCCCTGATGGAGGAGTTGGGGACGCTCAGCTGGCTTGTTTATTCCGTAGGCAGCTCATTATTTTAATGCACTGTTTCTCAACAAGTTGGAGTGTCATTGGTAAACCTCTTTTGCTGTGTTCTGGTCCAGACTTTGGAGTCAAGCCATATTAATTATTAATGTAATGGACATTTGGTAAAGCTCTACCATGTGCCTGGCAGTGTGCAGTGTATGGGGTGGTACACACTGGGAAACCACTCCTGGTGGAATATCCAGTCTGGTAGGCATGGTAGCCATTGGTAACATGATTACATGCATGAAACCTTGATGATGATGAAAATACAGTGAAGCAATTCAGGGAACCCGAGCTGGCCTGGGGCAGTCAGAGAAAGCCTGAGGAGGGACAATGAAGCTTGCACCCCAAGAAGAGGAAAAGAAGAGAGAGGTCACTGCAGATAGGAATGCACCAAGGTGGGAGGAGCATGACCCTGGAAAGAAGGAAAAGGCTTGTGTGGCTGGAGTGCCTAGTGTGAGAGGATTGGGAAGCAGAAAGGGAAGATGATAAAAAAGTTAGCAGGGAGGCCAGGTGAATGCCATGGAGAGTCAATTTTGTCTTCATTCACTTACCCTAAGCCTGGGTAAGCCATAAAACTTCTCTGTGCCTCAGTTTCTTCACCTGTAAAATGGGGAGATGTTGATATTTAGCTTACAGAAGTGTTATACAAATAGACTGTTCATAAATATTTTCTGAGTGAATATAATGTATCAGTTCCTGGGTATACAATGGTGATTTGTCCCTTTTTCACACCCCAGCACCAAGTTTACACATGTGGGTGACCAGCAGCTGTAGCGCAGTGAGGTGGTGTGTGGAACCACACACCATGGGATCTCAGCACCATGGCTTCCTAGCCCAGTGTCTTTCACAAAATTACTTCAGTTCTGTAAGCCTTAGTCTTCCTTGTTCGTAAAACAGGAAAGGTAATAAAGTATTGTAAGGGAAATGATATGTGCAAAACAGTTAGCTTGCACTCGGCACCATAATAAGCCATACACGTTTGCTTTTTATCATTCGGGCTTCTGGAGCTAATGGCGGTTTAATGGGATGCTATTGTGAACTTGTTAGTGGAGACAGAAATTCTTACATGTTAAGTGGGAGTCTCCTGGCATCCCCACCAGTTTCTAATTGTGATTTCTGCTGCTTTGAAAGCTGCTTGGATCCATAACATCTGACGTTCTCAAAGAAAGGCTGCAGGACCTAACCGTGGGACACATGTCCTCCTCCTTCCTGACAACAAGACGTGTCCGTGGATGCTTGGCAGGTTCTGAAGTGGCAAATTTCCACTGTACTCCGAAATGAAAAGCCAACGACCATTTCAAATTAACAAGTGTTGCTTTACCTCTTGTGGCCAGTCTTACCACCAGCTTACCTGGGACTCAGGCTAGGAGCCTGTGCTATGTCTTATATCAGGATTCTGCCTTGGGTTGAGGTTCTTGGTGTAAATGTGCCATAATTGCTAAGATGTTGCCTGGATTCCCCATTAGTCAGAGCTGAGGTGGGCTGCCCTGCTGTGTTTGTTTTGTCACATTTTTGGTTGCTCCTGTGTTTGCTTGTTCAACTCACCAATTGTTGGAGAGTTCCTTTCAAGATTAAGTTGAGTAGTCCAGCAGGTGTGGTTCAGTGGTTGAACCATGACCTATGAACCAGGAGATCATGGTTCAATTCCCGGTCAGGGCATATGCCTAATTTATGGGCTTGATCCCCAGTAGGGGGCATGCAGGAGGCAGCTCATCATTGATATTTCTCTCTCTCTCTTTTTCTCCCTTCTGCTCAGATATCACCAAAAATATATTTTAAGAAAAGAATAGGTTGAGCGGATGTTTTCCTGCTGGACTTTTAGCGAGCGATATGCTTGCAGAGAAAGACAAATGCAACAAGGATAATGGGAAGCACGTGGGTGTTCACACCTGCAGAGTGATACTCAGTGAAGGCCTTCTTCTCCCCCTCTCTCCTGCTTGGTAAATGCTCATTCATCTTTTTTTTTTTAAATATATATTTTATTGATTTTCTTTTTACAGTGATGAAGGGAGAGGGATAGAGAGTTAGAAACATTGGTGAGAGAGAAACATCGATCAGCTGCTTCCTGCACACTTTCTACCTGGTATGTGCCCACAATCAAGGTATATGCCCTTGACTGGAATCGAACTTGGTTCCCTTGAGTCCACAGGCCAATGCTCTATCAAATGAGCCAAACCAGTTAGGGGTCATTCATCTTTTTTGATTTAGACTCAAAGAGACATCCTCCACAGATGTCATTCCTAGTATCCAGGGACTCCCTCTCCTTCCTTCGGGCATTGCCCCACTCTACCTGTTGTCACCAGGTAACACCTTACTTAGGAAGCCATCCTCAAAGGCAGAAATTGCATTTTTACTTTTATTTCCCTGGTGCCCTGCACAGTGTCTGGCACAAAGGAAACACAAGTATATGCTTGTCCACAATGAAAATAATGCCCATTACACCCTAGGAATCAGGGAAAAGATCAGTGAAGTTGCCTGTGTCTTAGAGAAGAGTGCCAGTAGCATTGTTTAATTTCTTCTCTACTTCGAATCTCCTCCCTTCTTCACTCAACACTGTTTTACTGATGCTTAATCACTACATTAGCATTTTCAGTGTTTCTTTAAAAATGACTAGGTAAAGCTGCCTCATCCCAGGAAAGAAGCATTTAACCCTTGTTGTGGAGTTAGCACTTCTTAACTAGATCATGCAATACCTCTGGTTATCTGGAACTACATTCCTTTTTTCCCTCTTTTAAAAATGTAAATTGTTCACCCAAAGCGCTGGTTGTGTAAGAAATTACTGTGATGCTTTGATAGACTTCAAGTGCACTCCCAGAGGTCACAAAACAAAAAGACAGACCAAATGCAAATGCTTGAATCATTTCGCGTATTAAAGCAATTAAAAATATCTGAGAGTAAGTAAGGGTAAGAGATAGAGTAGGCTGACACACTTAGAAAAGGGTACAAGTCAGGGTGCGGGGAGAATAGGTGACCCCACTGGATTCCTGGCTTATCCATGGGTCATATGTTCAAATTTCCTCTCTGCCCTATCAGCTCTGTTGCTGATGCTGTGGTTACATGGATTGGAGCTGAGGTTATAAAAACAGGGGTACAGTACAGATAGAAATGTATTGCCTAAATTAAAAAAAAATCTCTTCTCACTCACCTAAGACCAAGATACATCCCAGAAAAGCATTTTGGATGACTAGTTAGTTCCTAAGCTGCAACTAACTGGGTCAGCTTGCAGTATCTGTTTGGGGAGAAGGGATAAAAGAAAGAAAGGGGTTCAGTGGATAGGAGGTGCCTGAAGCCAACATGCTTTATCTATTGGAGAGAAGCAGGGACAAACACATCTGCTTACAGCTGTAGTTCACCTGTTAATTTGGTGATCAGCGGTGAGTTTTATTTAGCATTTCTCAGAGTGCAGGTGGGGTCACAGTGGGAATGGAATGAGTGTGAAAGATGGGTGTTGGGTTTAGGGATGACATAGCTATCATTCTGAAGGTGTCATGATTTATACATAATGACTTGGTCCTCCCACCCTTTCTATTTATAAGCCATACTCCCACTTAATCCTTTTTAAATGTGTGTTCAACACACTTATGTTCCATTTATTCCATCTATGTTTAACATGTTTCACAGGTTGCTAACTTGCTATCTATATTTAACATGTCCTATGAGCTTTATCCATCCCACTTGTTTTTCTTCAGCAGAACTGAATATTCTGAATGCAGCAAACATACATTATAGTGGTTGAATATGGAAGGATAATATTCAGTGTAGGTTTTCAATTGGTTTTCATCGATTGCTCTTTTAATTCCAGGATAAAAGTAGGCTACTGCAAAGTAGGTGACATGTTACTTACTATATTCAGTAATTGACAACTTTACATTTATGGTGATCTGGAAAATCAGTGGAGGAGAAAATGATAAAACTTGGGTGTTTAAACAGCATCAATACCCTATTTTACTATGATGGGTTAAACAAAATGGTGAGACTAGGGAAGAACCCAGAGATTGTGCAGTTCAGTCCTCAGTTTTCGGATGTGGAGGGTGAGGCTCAGAGGGGTAAAAACTCTTATGCTAGGGGCACAGCGAGGTGTCTGCTAAATCAGAGCAGTCATTAGTCCCTTGAAACCTGGTCCAGTTTGCTCGCCTCTGTACTGTAAGAAGTGAGAATACTTCCATACTTCTTTTAGTGGCTGAATTATGGTAAACATTTACTTGAAAGAGCTTTTCTGAGAATGCGAATGCACATAAAGTCTCAATATATCAAAATAGATTTTTTTACATTTCACTCTGGTGAGCACTAATAGGGTCTTTACTTCAACGTGCCAGTCACTCCCACAGAGAAGTGGGAAAAGCTGGCAGAAGAAATGTTTCCTTTCCCAGGAGGGCTGGGTGTGCAGGTGTGGTGGGATGGATGAGACCCGTAGGTGGGGTGTCCTACAAAGAGGAGGGGCTAAATTGGTGCTGACCCTCATTTTTTTAATTCCATGGCTGCTGGCACTTGAGAAGTACCCATTAATTCCCTAGTTTTCCAAATGACATCCGTATATTCTGACTAATATGTGTGTTTCCTTGAAGTAACACTGTAAATGACAAAAATAAGTGGAAAATATTTTAATTCAATACATTTTTATTGACTGCCTGTTTTCTGCCAGGCACTAAGAACTATAGATAGAATAGTAAATAAGTAAATATGCTTGCCCTCACGGAGCTTATAGTTTAATGGCAAACGAAGGGAAATAAGGTAAGGGATGTGAAGTAAGATTATGATATAAGGGAATAATAAATGGATCACAATATATATCTTATGATAGGTGGGATGGAGAGAATAACCAAGGTGTGTGTTAGACATTTATGGAGAGCCAGTTTTGGAGGGACAGACCAGGAGATTGTATTTGCAGCCAGAGCTGAAGGCGGAGGGGCCAGGCATATGAACAGTGGGAGAAGAGCACTGTGGGTAGAGAGAGAGGACAAAGACGCTGAGGCAGGAGTGGGCTTGGGGAGCTACTCTTGCAACCAAGAAGAGTGTGATGCTGTGGGGAGAGGTAGGCAGGAGTCAATTTCTAGGTTACCTTGCTGAAGAGCCTGGGTTTTCCTACTGGGAGTAGTAAGAAGCCATTAGAAGGTTTCAAGCAGGAAACTGAAATGATTCTGACTTGTGCTTTTAAAGAGCTCTTTGGCTGTTATGTGGAGAGTGGAGAAGAGAAGGTATTCTGGAAGCACACTTTCTCCTTATCTCAGCTCTTGACCAAAAATGACAGCAGGCCACCTACTAGTACAGTAGCAAAGGCCTTCTTTTGGGCAGAAAAGCAGATGCCCAAGTCGGGTTATGCTGGTAGAGTGATCTCCCTGGGTTGGGAGGATCAACCTTCATGCCATTTTTAGCCTGACTTTTTTATTATTATTATTAATTTTTTATACATATCTTTCCATTACCCCCCTCCCTCCCAGGCATACCCCAACCCCCCAGTGTCTAAGTTCATTGGTTATGCTTATCTGCATGCATACAAGTCCTTTGATTGATCTCTTATCTCCCCCACCTAACCTTAATCTTCCTGCTGTAATTTCAGTCTGTTTGATGCTTTACTGCCTCTGTATCTATCCTTTTGTTCATCAGTTTATAATGTTCTTTATTATCCACAAATGAGTGAGATCATGTGATGCTTCTCCTTCATTGACTGGCTTATTTCACTAAGCATAAGGTCTAGCCTGACTTTTGCAGAGGGTAAACCAGGGTGTTCTTTTCTGTGCTGCAAATTTAAAGCAGCTACTGATGGAATTATGGAAGGTTAAGTTCAGGAGGCCTTGACGAATGACCTAGTCCATACTCTCATTTTGCAGATGAAGAAACTGAGGCCAAACTAAGGCCAAGAATTCAAGGATTTCCTTTTGTCACAAGCCACTCTTTATTTTTTTATTTTTTAAAATATATTTTATTGATTTTTCACAGAGAGGAAGGGAGAGGGATAGAAAGTCAGAAACATCAATGAGAGAGAGACATCGATCAGCCGCCTCCTGCACACCCCACACTGGAGATGTGCCCGCAAGCAAGGCACATGCCCCTGACCAGAATTGAACCCGGGACCTTTCAGTCCACAGGCAGACACTCCATCCACTGAGCCAAACCGGTCTCAGCACAAACCACTCTTTAGCTGAGGTGCTTTAAGGTCCACACACAGGTCTGGGATGTTGATGGGCAGCGCAGCAGTGCAGCCTTTGCATCCTGTGTTTTCAAAGGCTCCTCCTGCAGCCCCCGAGAAATAACCAGGTAGTTACAAAGTCAGAGGATGTGGTCTGGGAACGAGGAGTCCCACTAACCCCCCTGTACATTTGTCATTCTTTGAAGAGTTTTCTCACTCAGCTCCCTTGGTGCCACTTTCTGATGCCAGGCAGTGTAGTGTAAAATGAGGAGATAATGCCCGGTTTATCATGACAAGGGGGAGTCTGAGCATGAAATGATGAATGTCTCTCATACACAGATGTTGCAGAGAGAGATTCCTGTCTGGACTCCCGCACCTCTAGGCCTGGACTTGAATAAATATTTTATGAGGAAAGTCACCCACTGCATATGTGCAGAGAAATTCCAGGCACGTGTATGGATCACGAGCATGCCTTGTATTTATTCTTTAGGCAAAGCGGAGTTGTCTGGTATTATTAGCACTAGTAAATCTTGGTGGGATACAAAGCAAGGATGGGTTTCCCTAGGTGAATTGTGGAGAGAAGGCCACAGAGCCCATGGGAAAAGTGGACTTAGAGTCTGCAGAGTGGCATTTGGATCCAGCTAGATTCAGGATTCTCTGAGGTTAGGGGCCCTTTTATTTGCCTGCCTCTCACCTTATTTACAGCAACTTAATCTGTTTGCAGCAGGCCAACTTGCTCAGTGTCCTGTTAAAATTCCCATCAGAACACCACTGGCCAATTGTGAACATGTCAAAGTGACAAGTGGGCACAGTGGCTGGGATGGCATTTCTGGGTTTTGCTTTGGATGAGCGAGCTATATGGAGTGGTGTGTGGTGTCTGAAAATGAGAAGTATTGATAATAGGGGGAAGTGAAAAATGCAACTGGATCCTTTGGATGTGGCATTTTTAACTGTGCATCTTCTCTCCTTTTCCTTCTCATGCTCCCTCTCCTCTTTTTTTCTCCTGTATTTTTTTTCCTTCTCCTCCTCCTCCCTCCCACCCCACTCCTGTTTCTCCCACTCTTCTTTCTTGTCTCCTAGACTCACACAGAGAGATCCATGCAGCCCCTCACGTGAGTGAGAAGTTAATTCAGCTGTTCCGAAACAAGAGTGACTTCACCTTTGTGGCCACTGTACAGCAAAAGCCGTCAACATCAGGAGTGATCCTGTCCATACGGGAACTGGAACACAGGTAAGAAAGCTGAGTCTTGGAAACCTGTATAGGAGGAATGAACTGCACAGAACGCCTGGGGATTTAGAGGTGGTAGCTTTGAGAGAACATGCCTTGCTTCTGTTGAACACATCAATACATTTACTTTGCATAAAGAGTTTACTGTGGACCAAGCAACTTTATTGTTTGCACCTCAAGGACTGCTCACGAGTATCTTTCTGAGCTACCTCTAGCTTCTTGTGGACCTTGCTCATATGAAACCACTTTCTATCCATCATATTGAGGTCATCAAGCAAGCTAATGAGTAATATTTAACAGTAACCTTTGATAAGTACTTATTGTGCAGAACTGTGCCTGTCACTGGGAATATTAAGATGAATAATAGGGAATTTTTATTCTAAGGATCACTTAAGTTAATGGGGAAGATGGACATATAAATGTCACAGACTATTATAGATGCAATGCTAATACCTTGTGTTAAGGAAATAAAGGCAATAGTGATTAATCTCAGGATGGGTTGTGGTAAACCACAAAAAGCTTCAGGAAGGGTGACAGTTGTGTAAGGAGAAAAGTGAGCAGATATTTGACAGGCTGAATGGGAAGGAGTCAGGGATCGGAAGAACAGCATCCCAGAAAGAGGTTGCCATGATTTTGAAATGGAATAGGTAGGTTGGTAAAAATAGTAGTACCTAACATTGTTTTGAGCACTGATTAATGCCAACCATTGTTCTAAACATTTACACAAAAATGTTAAACATGTAAAATATTTTATATCATCAATATGTAAGATACTGTATATATATATATTTTTTTTTGGTGGGGGGGTTAGTTAAAAGATTTTTGAAAAAATTTTAAAAAATATATTTTATTGATTTTTAACAGAGAGGAAGGGAGAGAGATAGAAAGTAGAAAGATCGATGAGAGAGAGACATCGATCAGCCGCCTCCTGCATGCCCCACTGTGGAGATGTGCCCGCAAGCAGGTACATGCCCCCAACCGGAATTGAACCTGGGACCTTTCAGTCCACAAGCCGACGCTCTATCCACTGAGCCAAACCAGTCTCGGCAGATTTTGAAATTTTTAATGCATGGACTGGTTTAAATATATAGGCAATACCTCTTGTATAAATGTTTCTTATAGAATTAGCATGACTATATTATGGGCTGATAATTTGATTTTGGGGAGGCTGGGAAATCTGTTATTGGAAATGTTCATTTTCTATTTCTTTCATGTTATTCTATTTAATTTTAAACTTTTCTTTGGATAAACTTAAATTTTGTTAATCATACTTCATTAGGTTTGCATTTTTTGGAGCAAAGAGATGAACATTATATTTTATGTAATAACACTTTATACTTGTGATATCTTTTAAAATCTGTAATGTAAAACATGTATTTCCTTCTTTTCTTGGCTGGGCTCATTATGGGATTGTGTAATCTATTGGCGTTTTTAAAATGAAACAGTTCTTAGTTTTATTGATCAAGGCTACTGATTTTCATTTTAAGTTCATTGATTTCTGCTTCTTATTTCCTTTTCAATCATCTTGGTGGTGATTTTACTAGCTTGAGTGTTCATTTATTTTCATTATTTTCCGTTTACTGAGTGCTTTTTATTTTCTTGTATTACTTTGAATTCAGCACATTAATATTGCTATATAATGTTTTCATTTTCTGTATTTTCTATAGTTTTAAATTTCAATTTGACATCCTCTTTGATCCAAGTTAGGGGAGTGTTTAAAAAATTCAAGTGATTAAAATAAATATTTATTGTATGACCTGGTTTTATTTAAATACATCAAAATGTGCTTTAAGACTCCTAGACTTTTGAGTTTGCTGAAATTTTTTTTTTCTGAAATTGGGTTTTTGCTGAAATGGTGACCATATGCCATGCTCAATATTTTAATTTTGGGGGCACATTTTAAAAGCATGGGTAGCTTTTGTGTATATAGATACATACAAATACAACTTAGTATGCACTACTATTCAGTTATCTGGCTCCTATGTGTTTTTAGTTTTACTTGAATGATGACATTCTGAGAGAGGTCAATGAATAACTTCCATTGTGATGAGAATTTTGTTATTCTCCTTGGGTAGGTTTGAGAGCCAGCAGGACTAGATATGTCATGCATTACTTGTATCCCATTTCATTGACCAGTCCTGGGAAATTGGGTCTAGCGGTGGATAAAGGATGAGAGAACATGGATAGTGGAATAATTAGTCAGTTTCTGTCTTGATTGTTTGGGATGTTTCCTCTCTGGTTAGGGATGCCCAGAAATTCATGACTAGTGTCATGGGGTATATTGTCTCAGACACAGAGGTTGCCCTGATGTACTACATGTAGAGGTTGCACAGGACAGGGAAAAGGGCAGAGGTATTGGTATCTGGAGACTGAAATAAATAATACCTAGATATTTTTGTAAGTATTAGAAATATTTGTAAAACACCTAGCACAGAATGGAAACTCAATGAAAAAGCCTTTTAAGTTTAAATTTATATTAAAAAAGTTTTGGTGGCAGTGGCCGTGCTATGGTTCTGGCTATGTTGGTGGCAGTGTTGGTGGTGATGTTGAAATTTGAAGCTGAAGGAAAACAGGATGCTGAGAAGTGGCCAGATAAGTAGCGTCACTCCTCCCTAGTTCTGTGGTTAGAGGGGAATGAATACCTCCCCTGCTTTGTGGTTGTATTCAGTTTCCAGTCCAAGTTCCCCTTTGCTGATGAACTTGCGGAATGGCACTCGGGATCTGGATGCTCTCCCTGGCCATCATGTGCACCACAGGAAAGCACCATCCAACTGCCTTCTGACACCTGCCATCCAGAAAAACAGCACTGACTGACTGTTCTGGAAATGACTGTTTCCAATTTCTGCTAGGCTTCTGGCTATTCACAGGCGAGGCCATTATTGAATTAATGGCAGGAGAGTTCATTTAGTGGCTGAGTTCCCTTCCAGGCAAAGCCAGGCATCTTTCTCACCTGGTGGGGATGCAGCAGCCAGAGGTTGGTGGTTTGAGAGGCTGTGATTCCTTAAACCAGACTGAACTTTTTGGCACAGCTATACCTGCACACTTCCTAGTAAACGAGCCAATTGAGTTCCCATGGATATCTTAAGTGGATAGATAAATGAAATGGAAAACTTAAGTACAGAGATGATTGAAAAATGAACCTAGGGGTAGCAATTAAAATAGACTTTTTTTTTTAATAAATGTAATGGAATGGGCACTCTTATTTTAATCTATATTCCTAATTTGATGGATTTTTTTTTACAGTACCAATAGAGCACATTGGAAAAGCAACAAAGATGAATCTGTATTGCTGAACTATCTTAATGTCATTGCAGATTTAATGTTTATTTCTTCTGTAATTCAAGTGCGTTAATATAGGGCATTGTTAAAATGCAAAGCTTAATTAATGTAGATTAAATGTGAAGGAATGTAATGCCAGTATACGCAACTTTAAAAGATATGATGGTAAATATTCTGTTTTTTCAATTTTATCCCTAAATGATAGATAAAATGAAATCTACGCATCATTAATAGGAAGCTGAAATCTAGGGGGTTTAAGAAAAAACCTGTTGCACAGATCTGTGAGATGAAGAGGACATTTCAGGCTTCCTAAAAGGGCATCTCTTTTATTTAAACAAAATTTTTGTATTTCAAAAGATACTCTCAGGTTTTCTGAGTTCTTGTGGTAGGAAGAACTTTCCCCTTAGATGTCAGATAGACCTGGGTTTAATTTGTGACTTTATCAGTCACCAGAGTGTAAGCTTTTGCAACTCCTCTTAAGTTACCTCGCCTCAGTGTAACGTTCAGGTGATGTGAAGGTATTGGTTTACAGCATCTTGGAGTAATTGAGGAGTCAACAGGAGCAGAGAGGTGAATGGGTCCTCACACCCTGTGTATTAGGTATTCAACACATGCCATGTCCCTTCTCCTCATGGCTTCTTTCAGTATTTTTTAAATTTCTTTCCCAATTCTTCAGAAGTGAAAAGTGGTTCTTCTCACCAGTTGGCATGGTAATTAAGTTTTTCACATCAAGAGTTTGTTATAGTTAATAAACAAAAAGGGCTGTCTGTAATGGAATGCATTCGGTAAACAGCAGGCTTACCTTTGTAATTATGAATTATTTAAGCTTATATGTAAATAATTTGCTACTATCAGGTAATTGATTGAAGAATATCAGAATGTAGGGTAGGAGGTGAGGGGGAAATTCCAGAAGAGGGTCATAAGGTTTGATGAAGCCAGCCCAAGAAAGAACTTCTCCCTTGGGTGATTAGCAGTAAGGAGATTTGACTTTGGGTGGTAAACACAATGCAGTCAATATACAGATGATGTATCAGAGAATTGTACACTTGAAACCTGTATAATTTTATTAACCAATGCCACTCCAGTACATTTATTTAAAAAAGGTAGTACATTTCTAGAAATTATGTCTTTTACATATATTTAAAAGTTTAATTACTTTTTTTCAAGGAGATATAGTATATAAGGCTTATATTATTTAGAAAGTAGGTATTTTCTATTGTTAAATTGCTTACATTTGAGAAGGAAGGGAGCAAAGTAGAAATTAGAATCTTACCCTACTACAGATCTATTCATGCTGCTTTTAGGGTATACAAATGGTCCCCACATTCTACACATAAATGGAGAGGATTTCCTTTTAGAAACTATGTTTTCATTAATCTGTAAGCTCCCTTATCAACATTCAGGAAGTAGTCAGGTGTGATGATAGATGCTGGGCTACCATTGTAAAGTGTAGAGTGCTGGAGAATACAACACATGGATGGTTAGTGCCCTGAAAGGAGGACTACCAGGAGCACAGAGAAGGATACCTGGCCTTACCCAAAAAGAATAAAAAAGTCTTCCCACTGAGAGTCATGCTTACTATGAAAAAAAGAACAAGTAGAAATCAGCCAGGAGAAGATGAATGGAAGAGGGTTCTGGATGCAACATGAGTGAAGGGGCGTGAGATGAGAGAAATCATGGTGCATTAAAAGAACTGAAGACAAATTCAGCATTTTTGGAGGGTGGGGAGAACCTAGGTAGGGAATAAGGGGCAAGGTTTGGCAAGAGGCCAGATCATGAATGGCTGTATAGTCAGTGCATAGCCATGAAAGAGATGTAAGCGAAGGTGTGGCATGATTAGATTTGTGTTTTAGAAAGGTGGCACTGGCTGCTTAGTGGAGAATGGCATGGAGAGGGCAGAATTGGAGACAGAGGGCCAGTTGCTGCCACTGCCTAGAATCTAGACTCTAGCTAAGAGGATGAGTCCTGGACTAGGTCAGATAATGGTGATGCAAATGGGGAGAAGTTGATTAAGAGATCAGCAGGAGTTAGAGTGAACTGATTGTAGTTCTGTGTAGCATCTTGGAGGGTGGAGAGGAGGAGTCAAAGGTGATGCCCAGTGTTCTGGCTCAGGCTATGGGGAGTGCTATGCCTTGAGAAGAAGGGTTGGGTGGTTCATGTCACAAACTATAGTTTTTTAAATTTACTTTGAGATTTTACTTAAATAAATTAACCAAAATAGAGAAGAGCTGAAAAGGGTAACAAAAGATAGGAGATAACTCTCTGGTGAATGGAATTACTTACTTCTGGAATGAGGCTGCTGCTTGGAGAAGGAAACAGCTAGAAGCTGAAAATGTGCATCCTCTTGAGATGTATCCAGATGGGTTTGGAATCTGGGTCTCCATCCTTCTTATCTCTATGACTAGTGGAGTGTAGACACAGCTTCAAGGCTGAGGGTAAAGGCTGCAGCGTGCATAAGAAAGCAATTTTCAGACAGTTGAAAATGAATGGAAGGATCTTATGTCAAGAAAATGAGTTTTTTCAGGATCACACTAATTAAGTAAACTTTAAATCTTTGTCAAAAGAAGCAAAGCTGTTCAGATGACTTTTGACCTTAATTGAAGACAAGAAGTATCACAGCAATAGTGGGTAATGTCTTGAACAAATTGTTCCTGCTTGTAATATGCATGTAAAATTTTGGATTGCTTAATGTTTGAGAAGTGAAAAACAGCAAATGAAGTCATTAACCTTTACTTTTTAGTAAAAAGTCACAATTTCATTAATATTTATGCACCAAATCATTTAAGTTCAGTGGAATTCTTCTAGAGAATTAAAAAAGAAACTGTTGTCTTTGACCTTCTTTGGAATTAGTAGTTGTGAAACACCAGCATATCAGGAGAATATTTGGTTCTGTGGAGAGAAAGGTGGATGACAAGCATTGTCACTGGTGAAAGATAGATTTAACCCCTCATTTGTTAAGTTCTAGGTGGAAGACACCCAGACTCTTAGTCCGTAGATGCGGGTTGTGCAGTGGCTCGGATGCTGGGCTGGGAGTTAGGAGTTATGGGCTTGAGTCTTGGCTCTGTCACTGAATACCCAGGAGACCCTGGGCAGAATCCTCCCTGAACCTCAGTTTACTTATCTGTCAGATTGGAATTCATTTGTCATTAGATACGAACCATTGTCAGACACGAATCTGTTGGTAGGCGCATTGGTGGATTCTGCTGTAGGGAAGAGGACATGCAAGGGGCCTGTCCTCAGGGAGTTAGCATTCCAGCAGGAAGAATCAGAGGATAAATATGGGCACATGGAAACCAAGTGATCATTGTCATGCAGGAAAATAAAACAGGGACGAGTGGGAAAAATAGGCCAGAGAGGATGGGACACTGGAACTGAATCCAAGGAAGAGCCAGCCATGAGAAAATCAGAAAGCTGAGTGTCCCAGATAGAGGAGATACTAACCTTGATGGTCCTGAAGCAGGATCCTGGCTGGTGTGCTCAGGGGTAGATGAAGGGCTGGTATAGATGGAGCTTTGTAAGTTGCGGGTGAGGGTAGGAGAGGCGTGGCTGGAGGTGAGGTGCTAACAGTAATAGCTGCTTTGACAGTTTTACAGTGTGGGAGAGAGCGCTTCAGAAATGACAAGTGTGGTACTTACATAGGTTGTATCATTTCAGGTTCAAAATCACTTATTGAGCACCAGCTATATGCCATCCGTCAGAATTGTTTACCCATCTGTCAAAGTTATTCCTTGGAAATCAAAATAATTTCTTAATTTGTGATTCTACAATAATTACATCAATTTTTAGAGCAAATGAACAAATACGATCCGTAATTTATGTTTTAATTCTTCAGATTATTGTTCCTACTTTTCATTGATGGACTGACTTGGTTGCCGATGATCATAGCCTGATAGGCATGATTTCACAGTTCACTATCAGACGTGTTATCATTTCGTCTGGAGACAGCCGGAACGAGGTCCTTTTAGCCAGTAATAGCCTTTCTTGAGAGATGGAAAGCCTTGTCCACCAGAAGTTCAGGCATGACATGGAGCTGGAGAAGGATGTGGCGTGTGGGAGTGATGGGTTGTGAAAAGGGGTTTGTGGCTGGAGTGCAGCCTGCAGGGCAGGGGACTTGGAAAGACGTGGGGCATTGACATTGGTAGGCTCCTGTCTGTGAGAGGTTTGTGGGTGAGCATGGACTTTGTTATAAGATAAAGATTGAAATTGCAGGCCTGTCATTGGCTTGCAGAAGTGCTTTATTTGGCTGGTTCACACTGAAATGGCTGCCAGAGTATTTTTTGATTAAAATTTTTAATAATCATGAATTAGTTCCAACATTTAAAAATTGGGTGAGCTGTCCTAAAATTCAGTTTTCCAGCTTCTTTTGTATATGGGTACATGCATTTTACTTTTCTCCTAATGTTACATTAATGAAAACATCAACACATGGCCTCACAGTGATAGGGAGACAATCGGGATAGATAGAGACTGTGGAAATCTGAAGAATGCATGTCCTTGGGGACAAGGAATAAACTATCTCCTGGATATTGTATATTCAGTGTCTCAAGTTTATCTGGGTTTAAACCAATAAGAGGTGGGAAAGCGCAGTGACTGTTTCCAGTGTTCAGAACATGACTGTACTTTGTAAAAGAGCAGTGAGTGTGTTTGGTACTTCTTGATTTCAGCACTGTTCGCAGAAGAATCTGGGACTGGAAACTGGAGCTGTTGGTCTGGCTACCCTTGCTTACATGGTGACAGATGTCAGACTGAATTTGCACTTCTCACACATAGTGAAAGGGAGGCAGAATTGATTGCTACATAGTGCCAGATGCTTGACCTCATTATCTCATTTTGTCTCCATCACAACCAACGTAAGTGTTATTTTTCCATCTTTGAGAGCAGGAACTTGCTGGTCAGAGAGGTTAAGCGATTCATCCAAGGTTATGTCGATAGAAAATGGCAGAGCCAGAATACAAAGCCCAAGTCTGAAGAATTTGAAATACGACCCAGAAGGGAACTTAAGGATTTTGACCCAAATCCTAACTTATTTATTTTTGTTAATCCTTACTCAAGGATATCTTTTTTTTTTTCACATGGATTTTTTTTTTTTAATAGAGCGTAGAAGGGAAGGGGAGAGACACAGGGAGAAAAACATCAATGTGAGAGAGACACTTCAGTTGGTTGCCTCCCACATATGCCCCAACCAGGGGACAAGGATCGAACCTGCAACTCAGGTATGTGCCCTTGTCCGAAATTGAAACTGCAATTCTTAGGTCTGCAGGTTGATTCTCTAACCACTGAGAAAACTGGCTAGGGCCCCAATTTTCATTTTTACATATTGTTCTTCACCACGGATAAGCTTCATGTGAGGAATTGCAGTCTTGCTGAGTTGGACATGTAGAGATTGATGTAATCCCAGCCTGCCAGGGGATTCCCCCAGTAGGTTCCAAGGTCACCAAGCCTGCAAGATAGTTTTGCAGAACAAGAGTTATGAGATGAAATAAATTTGAGGGAGATGATGCACTCTCTTGGAGAATCACAATTAATATTAGCATATTAAAGGCTCTGTAAAATCATGTAATAAGGTACTAGACACTGTGTTAAACCCTACAAAAGCATTGTTGCATGGAGTCCTTACAAACGATGAAGTAGATTCTATTGTTAGTCCCGCTGCATGGATGATGAGATAAGCATGGAGGATTAGTTGCTTTGTCAAGGGTCACCCAGCTAGTGAAATGATGGAGGTTGGAGTCAAACACAGCCAGTAAAATCTGGCTCCTTAGCACATTTTCTTAACCAATCTATTGCTTCCTTACACTTGCTTTTCGTAGCATTTCCCGAACTTATTTTTATCATGCACTGCTTTGGTTGAGCTATCATTCTAACAAGCACTGGGAAATGCAAATCCAACATTGATTCAAGGCCACCCTGGGCTGTTGGTCTAGAAAGAAGTAGTTTGGAGAGTCTTGGAACTTTGAACGTGGTGGAGTGGGTAAGGATGTCAGGGAACTGGCAGTAAGAGGTCATGTAAGGTGTGATGGGGTTGAGCCAAATTAAGATGTCTCCTTAGTAAGTGGTGATTACACTTTGCCTTCCTGTGGTGGGCAGTGCCTGCTGTCCAAATGCTGCAATGGTGCTCATTGGCCAGCCAGATTTTGGTGATGTACTGAGGGCAATGCCTAGTGCTCTCTCCATCTGGCAAGGTTCAGAGGCAGGCAGATGGGGCCGAATAGCCTCAATTGTCAGATGAAACTTTTTGGATTGCTGAAATGTTTCAGTTGAAGGTAAGATAAATCATTTCCGAGCTGTCTAGTCAATGAAAAATGCAACTCATGGGCTTTCCTGATGTCAAATTCCCTTAAGCCAGAGTGGATCCCAGAAATGAGTGGATTGGCTGGTAAAATCCTGACACTTTATATTTGTGGAAAGCCATTAGACTTTATAAGATTCGTTTCTGCTTCTTTTTGCAAAGGCTCTGAAATATGGTTAAGTATAGCAACTGCTGGGGTTCAAAATAAGTTCCTTTCTCATCTTTTGGAATACCTGCGGGACTCGAAGACTTACTTACTGTGGCTCTATGGTGCCTCAGGGATGCAGAGATAATCCACTTGCTCCCTTGAGCTCTCTCCAAGAAAACTGTTTAGGAAGATGTATGGTGGGTATTATTGGAGGGCGAGATGAGGCTCTCACTTCAGACTGTAGTAGCCTTGGAACTTGAACCCTAGGACAATAGTCAATGCCTTTTTGATGGCCCAAGAAGTCTGGCTACAGAAATTTTGAGCAACCTTTTTCAGTCTTGACTCGGTGCTCTGTAGTTTTTGGAAGACTAGAATCATTGCTTATTTCCGTGCTTGGAGAACAGTTTCTGAATAAAGCCTGATGCCAGGTAGTGGCAGAACTCCAGAGGCAGAGCCTCACCCGAGAGAGATGCATGGAATGCAGTCAGTGCTGTGTGCCATGTGCAACCACAGCTGGTCCAGCACTTTCCACCTAAAGTATTCTCTACTTTATGGAAGAGTTACTAAACAGCTTTTATAAACCAAGTGCTGTGTTAGTTGGTGGAGAGGTTGAGATCCATCAATAGTTACAACATACCAGGTAAAACCAGTATAGGAGGGGCGAGTCATTTCATGTTGTGCCTTTGCTCAGCACTCTGAGTATGCTTCCCTGTGGGTTCAAGATAAAATTCCAGTGCACTTTGTGATTGGGCCTTGCCTGTCAGTCAGCGCTCACCTCCTGCCCCTCCTACACTGCCACTGGGCTTAGCCACAGTGGTCTTCCCGCTCTTCCACATACTTGTCCAGCTATTGTGCCTCTGCCCCAAGGCTTTTGCACTCATTTTCCTTCTCCAGGATTCACTCCTCGCTTCCTCAGATCCTTTTATGTGTTTACACCTTATTAGAAAAGCCCTCTCTGCCATGCTCTAGCGCCATCACCTTGCTTTATGTTTGATAAACTTTATCATCTTACACCTATATGTTCCATTGTTTCCCCTCTCTTCTATTAGATAAGCAACACATGTGCAAAAACTTCACTGCTATATCCCCAGCACCACAAACAGTGCCTGGAACCATTCAGTGCTTATTAAATGAATAAAAGGGGAGATTAAACCTGTTGAAACACAGAGAAGGAAGCCACTAACTCCTCCAGAGACAGTCAAGGAAGGCTTCATAGAGAAGGTGGCATTTAACCTAGACATTGAAGCATTAGTGAGAGTTTGTCTGGTGGAGGATGTGTGGGTTGGGGAGGTAGGTGGTGAGAGGGAGGGACCGAGGTATTTCAGGGCATGATAATAAAGCAAAGGCCTGCAGCATTGATCATCCCTCCTTCTACTCTCCCCCCTCCTCTGGCTGCCTCTAGCATACAGATTACTAGCTAGCATTATTTCTGGGAGAGTTTACCACTGAGTTTCTTGTTCTCAGGCTCCCCCACTATAGTAAGATGTGTCAAGTGCCTGATTGAGCTTAAGCATGATTATGATGAGGTTAGGGAAGGGGTGGGTATATTCATTCTAATGCAGGGAGCATTATCAGCTTATAACCAGCTTTTTATATGAAGTAGACAGGGGTTTCACATCCCGGCAGAGGGATTGTAAAACATCTTGAATTGATTGTAGGGTAATAATGTCCATCTCCAAAAGGACTTGTTATGATTGTAAAATGGCCAACTGTTTTCATACATTTAAAACTCAGGATGAAGTTCGATCTCCACTTGGGGCTTTTTCTCACTTTGATACTTGGAATTTTAATTGAGCCTCTGTAGCCAGATCTTTAAAATGAGATAATGTTCCAATGCTGTAATTAAATTTTTAAAAAGAACAGCAATAACTGAGATCTAACAGGCTCAGTCTGGATTCTGGAGCGATTCAGGTATTGCTAATCTGAATATCAGGGCTGCTCTCTTGTTCCTTTACGGGGAACATTTGCTTAGCAAAGGAGAATGAGCCATCAGAAAGTTATTAAATAACCTCAAATAGATGAACTGAGGGCCTCTCTCTAGATCTCCTGGGTAGGCAGTAATAAGTGGTCCAGATTTTTCTATTTTCTTCTCCTTTAAAAAGCATTTTATTGAGCCCTGGCCAGTGTGGCTAGGTTGGTTGGAGTACTGTCCAATCTACTAAAAGGTTGCAAATTTGATTCCTGGTCAGGGCATGTATGGAAGGCAACCAATTGATGTTCTTTCTCACATCGATGCTTTCTTTCTTCTCTCTTTCTCTCTTTCAAAAAAAGCACTTTATTGAAATATGATTGACCCTACAAAAAGCTGTACATACTTAGCATATGCAACTTGAGTTTGAAGATAAGTGTGTATCTATGAACCCAGCACCACAATTTGTGCTATAAACATATCCATCACCTCCAAGGTTCCCTTCCACCTCATTATAATTATTATTAATTTATTGTATGTGTGTGTGCACGTGTGTGGTGAGAATACTTACTAAGATCTATCCTCTTAGCAAAGTTTTAAGTATACAATACAACATTGTGTGTTAACTCTGTGCTGGACAGTTCTTCAAAGAGACTTATTCCACGGGCATCCAAGTGCTTAATGAGGTCACTGTGCTTAGTCAGATCCTTGGCAGGTATGGATGGCCCCAAGTCAGAACCAAGAGAGCCAGGCCAAGATGGGAGTGAAAGGGAGCAGGTCATGAGAAGGCAGTGAGGCTACACTGGAGGTCAGGGAGCACACACAAGTTGGATTATTAGGCACAGTATTGAGCTGGAAGCCAAGCAGAAAGACTCCCAGGGGCATGCAGAAGTTGAAGAGGTCAAGATCAAGAGAATGGCTCAGTAAATGGGTTAAATCAGAACTCGGAGAGCACTTGGGTAATGGACATCAATCCTTCATAGAAAGAAATCAAATAGTATAGCAGATGTAAGCCATTAGCAACAAGGTAATTTAGTCTTCTATCCTCAGGTCATAACAGGGAGTAACATGGCATAAATGCCTAATATATATTGATTGAATTAATGAGATAAACCTTTTTTTCCCTGAGAAAGGAAGTCTTTTTCTAGGTCAAGAGTCACTAGTAAGGTAGGTCTGCTCAGGGCATGCAGATGTAGAGAGTGAAACACCTCAGAGGTGTTAATCGAGTCATCTGTTTAAAAGGAGAACTGTGAAGCTGAGTTTTCCAGCAGACTTTGACATGGAACCAGTGTGAGGATAGTAACTATCCTCACAGGCCTTCCTGTGGATGCTGGAGTGGAGTGTTGAAGGATGGGTACAAGTTGGTAGGTATCCAGAGGTGAAAAAGAGCAGTTACAAATGCCAGGTGGGCAGGTTAAGGTTGGAGATGAAAGCTTGGAAGGTTGGTGGTGTCGTTAGGAGTCTTGTATGCTTGGTTTTTCTTGAAGAGTTTGGACTTGAATGCCTGAATGATGAGCTTTTCATGTAGGCAGAGGGGGTAGAGAGGCTTAAAGCAGGTTCAGTTTGCAGTGTGAAGAATGGTCCCTTGAGGTGCATCTAAAGTCCTTGACCTAGAAAGCTGGAAAGAACAGCTTTGCCCTAGGGATACAAGCCATAATAGAGCTGTGAAGGAACATACTGCACCAAAGGGAGAAAAACAAGGCCTGAGGGGAAGCCACATTAGGGGATCCTGGAAGTGTCTCAAGGAAGCAGTGAGGTCTTTTCTGCACAACACCCACATCCCCATGAACTGCAGGCAACGGAAGACCTGGTTGAATATTTTAATTAGGTGGAGAGCTATTAGAATACAGACTTTAGGAGTTGTTATAAATATCTTGAATCTGAATTCATGGGAATTTTCTCTAGGAATCTCAGTTTTAAATAAGTTTCTAGGCGATTCTAATGCAAACGTTCTGTAGACAAAGGTGTGGGAATTGCTGTAAGGAATTTCCAACTATGCCTTATGCTCTCTCTCAAAAGGCCAGAGAGGAAAAGAGCTGTCCAACCAGGGCTGGAAGGTAAGCTGAGGCTCATGAAAATCCCTCTGAAAACTTCCAGTGCCTGCTGTGAGGAATCTATAATGATTAGATACAGATTTGGCTGCAGAGATAAGGACCAACATAACAATGGTTTAGATGAGATGAAAGTTTAACTCTCTCATGCAGCAGTTTGAATGTAGGTATGTAGGTAGCCCAGAGTTTATCTGACAAACCTCACAGGGTAAGGGATCTAGGCTGTTTTGTTGGATGGCCCTACAATCTCTAGGATTTGCCTTCTGCCCCATGGATCAAGGTGGCTCACTAAGCATGCTCCTCTTCTGCTAATGTGACTTTCGCTCTTCTCCTAATGTGACTTCCACTTTCATCCTAATGGCCAGAACTTGATCACATGGCCACTTCAGGCTGCAAGGAGGTGGGGAATATGGCCTTTATTGTGGGTGGCCATGTGTCCCATTGGGATTTCATGGCTAACGAAAGGAGGGCAGAGTGCACTTTGGGGAACAGCTGACTTTCTCTGCCTGCAAGTAGTCTTTCAGATCTTTGCTGAGAGTCCTGGACTCCTCTCTGGGCCTGTGAGTGTAAATACCTGGAGAATTAATTTTTATTTCACAATCCTGGATAATGAGTTGGATTGGGGGGGGTAATAACCCACCAGGAAAATTATCCAAAGGCTGGCTGTAGAAGCTAGCTTCCCTGGAACTTTTCACCATAAAACTCCCCCAAGCAAGAAGGAGCTCTGGCAGGAGCCCACCTATGTATTTGACTGATAAAGTTTATATTTTCTTGTCTCTGTGAACATAACCTTTGCATAAAAGAGCGTGCGGGTCTTGAGTTAGGTTATTTGTGGTCAAGTGGAGGCAGAGGCAAATAGATTTGACAAGGGTATGTTTTTTTGTGTGTAAACTGCATTCTATACAGCATGGTACCTTATAACCATTCAGAATATCTGAATTTCAAACCTGGATCTGTTGCTTTCTGGAAGTTAGTTTAAGTATCTCTTTTTTTCCTGAGGGGCTTATGCTAGAATTGCAAAGAAACAGCCTTGGTTTTGGGGTGAGAGCACAGAGAGAAGGAATCATGTCTTGGGTTATTTTAGTTTCAGTGTCCGCATCTATAGAATGGGAATTCTAATGGCACAGTTAAGGTTAATGCATAATTTCTAATTTCATGGAACCCCTTATATTGTCTTATGATCCAAAGAGCTTGTTTTCATTCATATGATGATTTTTTATTTAAGAAATTTTTACAAAATTGTTATTGTTGAAAGTATTACATATGGCCCCTTTTTATCCCATCCACCCTCTCCAGACCACCTGTCCCTCCCACCCCCCCGCCCTGCCTGCTCTCACCACCTCTCTATCTGTGTCCATGAGTTATGCATATATGCATACAAGGTCTTTGGTTGATTACTTCCCACCCACCCTTTTCCGTTGATTACTTCCCACCCACCCTTTTCCGTCTTCCCTCCAAGACTCTGCACTCTGTTCCATGCTTCCATGTCTCTGGATCCACTCTTTCATGTCCATCAGTTTATTTTGCTAATTAGGTTCCACATATGAGTGAGATCATGTGATACTTGTCTTTCTCTGACTGATTAGTGTCATTCATATTATGATTTAAATTCAAAGAGAAATCTCTAAAACTAAAGACAATGTCAGTGCTTATTATGTTATCAAATGAAGTGGCAGGAAGCTCTGTGCATGACTCAGAGGGATTCCTGGGACTTATCTTAGGAGACTGTTTTCTCATGGACAGTTTTAGCTAGGGATGTATTGTATTCATTTGTTACTCAGATAAAAGACCAATGCAAGTATTTCTGGATTCTCATCTCTCCTGGGCAGATCTTTTAGTGGAAAGTTAGAGACCCAAGCATCAGTCACTTTGTCATTCTGCACTTAACATATGGTATTCAAGGTTGCTCTGAGGGTTATCTTCATTCCGGCAACCAGGAAGAGAAGGACTGCATGTGGTAGGCTTAGGGACAATCGAAAGCAGCATAATGTTCTTGGAGTTGGAAACTGTGCCTAAAACTTTTCTCTGCAACCAAAGAGCATTTGCTTGATAATTTTTTTCAAAATGCAAAAAATTTCTTTTTTAGAAATATATTTTATTGATTTTTTACAGAGAGGAAGGGAGACAAATAGAGAGTTAGAAACATTGATGAGAGAGAAATATTGATAAGCTGCCTCCTGCACACCCCCTACTGAGGATGTGCCTGCAACCAAGGTACATGCTCTTGACCAGAATCAAACCTGGGACCCTTCAGTCCTCAGGCCAACACTCTATCCACTGAGCCAAACCAGTTTTGTCGGAAGTCCTCTCTTAATGTCATTGATATGTTATGTGAATTTAAGTGAATGGCCTGTAAGGAAACTAATTTTACCATAGGCTAATTGTAACATCTTGCCAAGGATCACACATTGCATTTGGGGTTACTATTTCTCCTTAATCTCCAAAATGTGACAATTCCTGACTTTCCCTGTCATTCATGATTGACACTTTTGAAGAATACTGATCAGTTTTGTTATAGAATATATCTCAATTTGAATTTCTGACTTTTTCTTGTGATTATAATACATTTTGGGGGACAAGGATACTATAGAAGTAATGTTATAGCTTCTCTCTGGCCAAGGAGTTCCTAATGTTGATATATCTTATTACTGTCATATTAACGTTAATTCGTTGGTTAGAGAGAGCCTGGTCATTTTCTTCCCTGTAAAATTCAATTTTTCTTTTTGTAATTATAGAAAGCAGTAATTTACAGAGGTCTTTCCCAAGCCTGAAATGGGAGACTGTCTTTGAGTCTTATAATGAGAAGGTGTGCTCCTGTTGATCTTTTTGTGGAAGAAGGACTAGGATTGGGAGTAACATGTAGACTTATCCTAACCCCATTCCTTTCCTCAACCTCTTTCTTCACCTTACTTATCTAACTCCCTTGTGGTTTAAGTAGGCCAGCAGAGTTTCTTTTTATATTTCATTGCAAGGTCTGTTAAAGGACATGCTTAGCATGAAAAGTAGTTTTTCTAGGCCTCTGGGTGTGATGGGAAAGTAGGAACTCTTCTTAAGAATGCATTTTCAAGGTAGGCAGGGATATAATCTATGTGACCGTGAAGTTCCCAGTATGGAAAGCAATTACTTCACCATCTTTTAGGAGATTTGGTTTTGAAGTTTCTTTGCATTTTGAAAAAAATTATCAAGCAAATGCTCTTTGGTTGCAGAGAAAAGTTTTAGGCACAGTTTCCAACTCCAAGAACATATGAGTCAATCTCTGGTCTCCTTTTTGGCCTTCTTCTCCAAAAGCAGAGAAGACGATCTCTGAAATGCCTTCTGCTACCCAGTGCATTTCACCTCCAGTTCAACCTGCACATCTCAACAGCTGTACTCCACTTGAAGATCTAGATACAGATGGTGTGGCTTGCAGGCCAGCAGAGCAGCATCACCCAGGCTTATTGGAGGTACAGTATCCCCTAGCCTGGACCCTCTTAATCAGAATCAGCATGTTAACAAGGGGACTCACATGCCCCTTAAAGTTTGTGGAGCTCTTTTTAAAAATCCTCACTTCAGGATATGTTTTTATTGATTTTAGAGAGGATGAGAGAGAAAGAGAGAGAGAGAGAGGGGGGGGGGGCGGAGATATCACACATTTCATTTGGTTACTATCCAATGTGTATAAGAGAGGTGAGAAACATAGGCTGGTTGCCTCCTATACACTCCCTGACTGGGGATCAGACCTTCAACCTAGGTATATGTCCTGATCAGGATTAAAACCCTCAAACTCCTGGTGTATGAGAACAATATTCTAAACAGCTGAGTCACCTGGCTAGGCCTTAAAACACTGTGTTCACAGAGGCTCCACCTCTCAGATGCGTGGGTGGTCTGAGCTGGTCAGAGATTAGGATGAAAGCAACTTGAGGATAGTGATGGCAGAAAGCATCCTTAGCCTGTAGCGAGCATGATGAAGATGTTGA
This sequence comes from Lasiurus cinereus, assembly GCA_011751065.1. Lineage (NCBI taxonomy): Eukaryota > Metazoa > Chordata > Mammalia > Chiroptera > Vespertilionidae > Lasiurus > Lasiurus cinereus. Next base: position 24,181,221 of record JAAGEH010000043.1, on the reverse strand, counting down.
ACATAACAGGAGCTCAGGCAGTGCAGTGAGAATGGATGAATTTTAAAGTCTGCTAGTGTTTGTGGAAGGCGAGGGAACTCTGGCTACACCAGCTTCCTAAAATTTTATCAAATGCAAGAGGCATTCCTGAAGCCCTTCATCTACCTTGTGAATTGTAAGAGATTAGGCTTACATGTTTGTCCAAAATGAATTACTCTAAAACCAGTTTACCAACAGACAGTTTACTTAAAGATAATTTCCCCTAATATTGTCTATATATATATATATATATAAATGCCTAAGCGACCGTTATGACCAAACCACCAGAACAACTGGTCAACCATTTGCTATGATGTACATGACTGATAGGGGGGCAGATGTTCAATGAAGGAGCTTCCCCCTGCTGGTTAATGCACTCCCACAGCAGCAGTGCCGCTCAGCTGACTGATCCATCCTCGCAGCCCACCAGCCTGGTGGCAGCCACTCACTCCCTCAGTAGTCCTGCAGTTCCAATCTTCGGAAAATAGGCCAGGCACCGAAGGCCAAGGAAACAGCGCCACTGGCATGATCCTGACAGCACCTCTGACCTCCTGGAAGTCAGCCTTGGCACTGTGGCCACTTCCCCTCCCTAGATGCTCTGCAAGGAAGAAAGGATATAAAAGCAGCTGCCAGGTGGCTCCCGACAACCAGTGCAAATGTCAAACTATTATGACATTGAAGTTGAGAATTATTGTAGAAAATAAAGTTCCTTGTCAAAGAAACATTTGAATAATGATAAGAATAATAGTTGGAATTTATTGAGTTCTAATAGCAATCCAGTTATGATATGTACTTTCCATACACTATACCTCAATATATATTTCAGTGAGAGCTCAAGTCTTCCTAACAGAGGCAGCCAGAGATCACTAGACCATGTTTCCTAGGGCACTCACACTCAGCGTCCAGTACTGAGGAACCATCCGCACCACAGACAGAGGAGGCTGCTATCTGAGGTCTGTTCTGTGCCACTTATTTCCAGCTCAGAGTGGCTGGGCCCGCTCGGTGCAACTTTGCTAAGAGCCTTCTCAGTGACTCTTCAGTTTGGGGGTTAGTTTCAGTTATGTACTGGTAAGTCTGTGTTGATTCTCATGGTCTTTCATATGAGTGAATCTGGCTCAGGCATTTCTGACCTAGTTTTTTTGGTCAAATCATTTGACCTCTGTGACTTGGTTTCTTCACTTGTTAAATGAAGATAATGCTAGTTCCCGTTCATAGGATTGTTTCAGGAATTCACTGAAATATTGTACATGACGCACTTATCAGGCTGGCATATAGTGAGAACTTGATAAATGTTGGTAATTTTTATGAATAGTATATTATTTAAATGGTGTCTTTATTAAATTACCTCCTTGATAAGGAACTTTTTTCTACAAAAGTGATTCTCAACTTCAATGTCAAAGCAGTTTGATATAGAACAATCAGCTGAAGATGTTCTGTTTTTAATTTATTACTGTTAATAAAAACCAGATATTTAATAATGTAGTCATTTATTCCATAAATAATAATTGAGTTTCTATTATCTTCTAGGCCCTGAGATGCAATAATGAGCAAAACCATGTATGGTCTGTATATACATAGAGCTTGCAATTAGCGGGAGAGACAGATCTTTTGTATAAGTAGAAGCAGAGATAGGTACTTGGAAGGAAAGGAACATTGTCCCATTAAAAACTCCTGCATGGTGGAGGGGCATTCATATCAGTGAAGTCTTCCTAGGGGGTGACACCAAAGGTGAGTGAAGGATGCATAGACATTAATTAGGTAAAGAATAGGATTAAGAGTGTTGTAGACAGTAGGGGTGGAATGTGCAAGTACATTGTGGTGAAAGGGAGTGTGGTATGTTTGAAGATTTGAGTGAAAGTTGATGTGCAAAAAGCAAAGTAGAGAGTGCACAAACTGGAGCTGCAAATATGGTTGGGGCCAGAGCATGTGGTTTAAGAATTCTAGTCATAAGCTCAATTAGCAATGAGAAGTCATTGATGGATTGCAAGTTTGAGGGTGGGAGGTGGTTGGAATGGATGGATGGATGACACCGTTAGGCTTTTGTTTTAAAAAGTTGACTTTGGCTGTCTAATGGATTGAAGGGGACCAGAGTAGATTTAAGTAGATCAGTTTAGAAGTTATGCAATCCATCAATTGCTAGTAAAAGAGGATGGCAGTGTAGATAAGGGTGGAAACAGTGAAAAGGTGAGGAATAAATGGATACAGATAATCTAGGAGCAGAAGCAGTATGACTTGCTGATGGGTTGCACATTTGTCATGGGGGAGGAAAGTGACAAAGGCAATATTTAGGTTTCTAGCTTTAATTTTGATAAGGATATGATAGATGAGGACCAGGTTTTGGATGAAAGATCAGGAGTTATGTCTTGAGCTTACTGAGTGTGAAGGATCCATGTGGAGATGTTGAGTAGACAGTTGGCTATACAAGTATACAGCTTAGAAGACAGGTCTAGACTGGAGATATATCTAACAGAGTGGAGTCAGGGTACATTAGAGCACTGATTTGATGTGCTTGCTGAGAAGAGGGAGAAAGGACCAGAGTTAGAGGTAACATATCAAAAATTTTGACACCTTTGGGAGTATTTCATGCCTGTGAACATGCCTGTCTCTTTCTCATAGCGTAAAGCAGTTTGAGAAATACTAGGCTACAAGATAAAGGCCATATGTCAGAGATTGGTTCTGTATTAGACCCCTTTGGCTATTTCCCAACTCCTCTGCTCTCTGCTCTGTACAAATGCCATTTGACGCACGTGCTCTTTCTGTTTCCTGAGAGCACCAGACACATTTCTTCTTCCACATCCTTACTCCCATTTCCCCCTCCTTGAAGTATTTTGAAGTATAGCAAAGATCTTGTACTACTCAGCGCTTGATACTTACTTATCTCAATGTTTAGTACTGCCCTTTGTATGTGATTTTCAATCTTGCTTTCACACTATGTAAGCCTGGCTTAGCCTTGAGAAATAGGCCTTTTAGTAGTTGTAATCCGGATTTGTGCTATAAAGAAGCAAGTGATTTTAAGTTTGAGCGAGAGAATACAAATTAAATAATATTGAAAACTGTAAGGCTAAAGAGGAAGCTGTGTGTAGAAGGATCTCTTGTTATAGTAAGTGAAAATATTAAGGTGTAGAACAGTGAAGCTACTTTGCAGCCATCTGTGTTATAAAGGTGGGGGGGGGTGAGAATATATTCATATTTGCTTTTATAGCATAAGAAACTCTGAAGAAAGAATAGTCTATCAAATTATGCTGAAACAGACATCTTTATGCCAAAAAAAGGAGAACTTTGACAAAGACCTTATACCTTTCACAAAAATTAACTCAAAATGAATCATAAATCTGAATGTAAAATGCAAAACTATAAAACTTCTGGAAGAAAACATAGGAGAAAATCTATATGACCTTGGGTTCAGTGATGAGTTTTATATACAACATCAGGTGTATAATTTATGAAAGGAAAAGTTGATAAGTTGGATTTCACTAAAACTAAAACCTGTTCTTCTAAGTTACAGATTGGGAGAAATTTTTGTAAAAACACACATCTGGTAAGGGATTTATATCCAAAATATACAAAAGCTCTTAAAACTCAATAATAAGTAAGTAAACAATCCATTTTAAAAATGGGCAAAATGTTTGAAGAGACAGTTCACTAACAAAGATATTTAACTGAAAAACTTATAAAAAGATGCTCATTATTTAACATTAAGGCAATGCAAATTAAATATGAGCTACCATTACACACTTAGATTAAATGATTAGAATGGCTAAAACAAATGAAATAAAACTGACAACACCGATTGCTGGTGAGGACGTATGGCAAATCTCATTTATTATTGTTGGGAATGTAATGTAGTCCAACCACTTTGGAAGACATTTTGACAATTTTTTTCCAAAGCTAAACTAGTCTTACTATACAATTCAGTAATCACACTACTAGAAATTTACCCAATTTATTTGAAAGTATATTTTTGTACAAAACTGCATACAAATAACATAAAGCTGTTTTTATACACAATCACCCCAAAACAGGAAGCATGCAAAATAGTCTTCAACAGGTCAATAGGTAAACTGTGGTACATCTATATAATGACATACTATTCAGTGATTAAAAGGAGACATGAATGAATCCTAAATGAATGTAGGAGTTTTCTTCCGAAGAGGACAGTATGGAATGGAAAGAGGGCGAGGGGAACCTTTATAGTAGTAAACCTGACAGATGCTACTTCAGCCAGGAAGATTAACACAAAGGTTAACATCAACACTGATGATTCATGTTGTTAACCTGTTTCCTTGATTTAATGTGATGAGAATTGCACCTTATTTCTGTAGCCTTTCTTCCAAAAACCAACAACCCAAGTCTAAGCATGAAAAAAGACAAATCTCAGTTGGGGGAAATTATTCAAAATTCCTCATCTGTATTCTCAAAATCCTCAAGGTCATAAAAAAATAAGTCAAGTCTGACCTATCACAGCTACAAGGAGTCTAAGATTTTATAACTGAATCTAATATAGTATCCTGGGTGGAATTGTGGGGAAAATATGATACTAGGGAAAAGCACAGATAACCTAAGACTATACTTTCAGGGATCACTTCTATAGTCTGCTACTAGAGAAGTTTCTCTGAACGTGTAGAGCACCCGAAACCATGAGGAGGAGATGCAGCATTCTTTTCTGAGCCGAGGGAAAGGATGCATTTTGAGTGGCTTTCAGTTTTTCTGAAAAAAAAAAAAGAATAAATAAAAACAAACAACAACAACAAAACACATAGATAACCTGTTTAAAGTATTGACTTTAGTCAATACTAATGTATCAGTATTGGTTCATTAATTGTGATAATTGTACCATATGAATGTGAGATGTTAATAATAACAAAAACTGGCAAATATGAGAACTCTCTGTACTACTTTGCAATTTTTTTGGCAATCTAAAACTATTTTTAAAAATTTATTAACAAAACTTTTCAAGAATTATCTACCAAACTAATGACAGTACTTGCCTATGAGAGGGACATTGGGTTCTGGGAAGATGGAATATAGAAGGAAAGAAAAAAATTTCGCTGAGCATCTTAAAGATACATTAATTTAGTTTTGGATCATAAATAAAAAAATTTTGATAATATGAAGAAAATGGAAGACTTTATATTTCTTTTTTTTATTGTGTTACATATATACATACCTCCCCATTGCCCCCTCTCCCTCCCAGGCATACCCCAACCCACCCAGTGTCTATGTTCATTGGTTATGCTTATATGCATGCATACAAGTCCTTTGATTGATCTATTATCTACCCCACCTCTCCTTAATCTTCCTGCTATAATTTGACAGTCTGTTTGATGCTTTACTGCCTCTGTATCTATCCTTTTATTCATCAGTTTACAATGTTCTTTATTATCCACAAATGATTGAGATCATGTGGTGCTTCTCCTTCATTGACTGGCTTATTTCACTAAGCATAAGGCTCTCCAGTTCCATCCAGGTTGCCACAAATGGTAAGAATTCCTTCTTTTTAATGGCAGCATAGAATTCCATTGTGTAGATGTACCAAAGTTTTCTGATCCACTCATCTGCTGACGGGCACCTAGGCTGTTTCCATATTGCAGCTATTGTAAATTGTGCTGCTATGAACATAGGGGTACATAAATCCTTTCTGATTGGTGTTTGTAATTTCTTAGGATAAATTCCTAAGAGTGGGATTGCTGAGTCAAATGGGAGTCCATTTTTAGTTTTTTTGAGGAAACTCCATACTGTTCTCCACAGTGGCTACACCAGCCTTTACTTCACTAAGAACAGCATGGCTGCTCTCTTGCCTTTTAAGGCTGCAATGGAACTGTTTTGAATGGGTGTAAAAATCCTTATTTTTATATATCATTTAACAGTGAATGTTTTATTTTATTTTTTTAAATTAAATCTTTATTATTCAGATTATATTTGTTTCTCTTTTTTCCCCTCCATAGCACCCCTCTGCCCAGCTTCCACCCTTTCCTCTGCCCTTAGCTCCCTCCCATTGATCTCATCCATAGGTGTATGATTTTTGTCCAGTCTCTCCCTGTACACTCCTCACCCCTTCCCCCCTGAGAATTATTAGTCCATTCCCTTTCTGTGCTCCTGATTCTATTATATTCACCAGTTTATTTTGTTGATCAGATTTTTAATTTACTTAATTTTTAGATTCACTTGTTGATAGATATGTATTTGTTGTTTATATTTTTTTTGGCTTTTACCTTTTTCTTCTTCCTCTTCTAAAAGAGTACCTTTCAGCATTTCATATAATACTCGTTTGGAGTTGATGAACTCCTTTAGCTTTTTCTTATCTGTGAAGCTCTTTATCTGCCCTTCAATTCTGAATGTTAGCTTTGCTGGATAGATTATTCTTGGTTGTAGGTTCTTGCTATTCCTCACGTTGAATATTTCTTGCCACTCCCGTCTGGCCTGCATCGTTTCTGTTGAGAAATCAGCTGACAGTCGTATGGGTGCTCCCTTGTAGGTAATGAACTGTTTTTCTCTTGCTGCTTTTAATATTCTCTCTTTGTCTTTTGCTCTTGGTATTTTAATGATGATGTGTCTTGGTGTGGTCCTCTTTGGATTCCTTTTATATGGGGTTCTGTGTGCTTCTTGGACTTGTAAGTCTATTTCTTTTACCAGATGTGGGATGTTTTCAGTCATTATTTCTTTAAATAGGTTTTCAGTATTTTGCTCTCTCTCTTCTTCTGGCACCCCCACAATTCTGATGTTGGTATGCTTGAAGCTGTCCCAGAGTCTCCTTACACTATGTTCACATTTTTGGATTCTTTTCTCTTCTTGCTTTTTCAGTTGAGTGTTTTCTGCTTCTTTATATTTCAAATTTTTGACTTGATTCTTGCCTTTCTCTAGTCTGCTGTTAGGACTCTGTATAATATTTTTTATGTCAGTCAGTGTATGTTTAATTTCTAGTTGGTCCTTTTTCATCTCTAGTAGGACCTTTTCCATCTCTAGTTGGCTCTTTTGCATTTCTAGTTGGTCCTTTTTCATCTCCTCTTGGCTCTCGCTAAGTTTATCCAACTTTTCTAGCATATTCTTGAAAAACCTTATAAGCGTGGTTTTGAACTCTATATCCAGTCGTTTTTTTTCCTCCATTTCTTTTGTTTGTGATCCCTTCCCTTGTCTCGGCATTTTCACTATGCCAGGGAAACTTCTGTGTTGAATTCAGCCTTATGGTACCAGACTTGCAAAACCGAAGAAGCTCTGTTGAGCTTGGGAGGGGTGGAGTCTCAGGGCTTAAGGGACCGCCTTGCCTTCCTGTCGGCCCCGCCCTCCACAGCCCCTGAGTCTCACGTGACTGGGTAATAGCTGGAGAGGTCCTTGTGTGCGCACCCGCAGTGCCTCTAGACCGCTGCCTTTCCAGCTCCCCTGCACACCAGGATCACAGGAGTCTAGGTCCCCACGGTTTCGCCCGAAACAGGGGCTCAGTGGACTCAGAAGTGGCGCAGTTGGGAGGGTCTGTCTCCCGCCCACTCGCGAAAGCCAGCGGCACAATCAGCAATCTGTCCTCCGCGCAGTGCCGTGCGTGACCAGACCTCTGATCTTTTGAGACTCCCCTAAAGTTCCATGCACCTCTCCCTTTTCACAGTCCAAACTCCCCCCGTATGAGTTTCGGCTGGATCTGGTGTTTAGTGTCGTAGGATAAGGGGGTTCAATGCCATTGAGAGTCTCCGTTTCCCTCCCTCCAGAGAAAGCCAGCCAGGTACTCCGGCACCCGCTCTCTCAGCGTGTGCATCTCCGTACCTCAGCTTTTTGCAGCTCCTCTGGGTCTCTGTGAGCCCCTCTCTTTCCCTCTAGTTTTAGAACTTCCACTCAGCCAGCTTTCCTGTGGTTCTGGATGATGTCCGTTCTGTCTTTTGGTAGTAGTTTTGAAATTGTTGTGCGAGGCAGCAGTGTAGGTGTTTACCTATGCCGCCATCTTGGATTCTCCTCGAATGTTTTATTTTCAACAACAGAGGCAGTTTGTAATTGCTGTCACCATTGATCTCTAGTTAGGTGTTTGCTAAGAGGATTGAGTACAGAATGGATACGGAAGTTCACAACTGGAAATAAAATCACCTGGGAAAGTCTAAACAAGGGAAAGGGGAAGACAGAGAAACACCTCTCTGTGAGCAAAGAAAGCATCACAACTATGAGAGGCTGTTCTTTTTCAGAGATGCAGAAAGAAGAAGGAAGGGTAATCATAATCACCAGTGTTATAATCACAAATAATCACCAATGTTATGTCATTTATTTCCTCAAAAGAAACCTCTGAAGCCCTAACTAGTTTGGCTCAGTGGATAGAACATCAGCCTGCTGACTGAAGGGGTCCTGGGTTCAATTCCTGTCAAGGGTGTGTACGTTGGTTGTGGACACATCTCCAGTAGGGGGTATGCAGGAGGCAGCCGATCCATGTTCCTCTCTTATCGATGTTTTTAATTCTTTATCCCTCTCCCTTCCTCTCTGTAAAAATCAATAAAATATATTAAAAAAGGAAGCCTCGCCGAAACCGGTTTGGCTCAGTGGATAGAGCGTCGGTCTGCGGACTGAAAGGTCCCAGGTTCGATTCCGGTCAGGGGCATGTACCTTGGTTGTGGGCACGTCCCCAGTAGGGGGCATGCAGGAGGCAGCTGATTGATATCCCTCTCTCATCAATGTTTCTAACTCTCTATCCCTCTCCCTTCCTCTCTGTAGAAAATAAATAAAATATATATATTTTTTAAAAAAAAGGAAGCCTCTGAAGTAGATATGATTTTCTACTAGATGGAGAATGAAGGCACAAGGAAATGATGTGTTTTATTTCCATTCACATAGGGATTAAGTGGCTGAGGTAGGGCTTGAAGCCTCTTGTACACCAGGCACAATTTTTCTAGATTATTCTTTCTGCTACAATATATAGCTCTAAATGAAGGAAAAACATTTGGGGAATAAAGGGAAGTCTGTCCAGATAAATTAGGACATCTCTTTAACTTAGATAACTCTGTAGACTGGAAAACAACTTAGCATTAGAAACCAAAGATAATCTGATGTATAGAAGGACTGTTGAAGTGATCACTTCCATGAAGTTTGAGGCTAAAATGTTGGGACTTGACATAAGAAAAATGATGGATTAGTTAGAAAGATACCAGTGTATTCCTTTGATATTTATTTCTTTAAATAGCTGCAGAAATCCATGCATTTTAAAATATATGATTTATTGATATTGTTTAAGTTGTATTACTTGGGCAGAACTCCACTTTTGTGGTTTGAAGAAAAGGCATGGTTATAAGTCTGTGAAGCTGTAAGCAGAAAATTGGCACTTTGTGATTTGATCATTGGCCAGTGACCCCAAGCATTTAGTAGGGATATAGCTAAACTATAGTTTCAATTTTTTAAAGGTTAAAAACATGTATATGTGAACTTACAGTGTTTCGATTTCTAGTGTCATGTAACATGCCATCCCCAACTTATTATGCTCACAGATTGTATGCATCAGGAGTTTGGACAGAGTCCAGAAGGATGGCTTGTCTATATTCCACAGTGTGTGGTTTCAGCTGGGAAAACCATCTGGAAGTGTATTTACTCACAGGTCTGGCTTGTACTGGTGGTTGCCTGGGATACCACTTGGCTGTCACCTACATACAGCCTCCCCAGTCTGGTTTGGGCTTCCTTACAGCATGGTGGCCTCAGGGTAGTCACACTTCTTATAGTGACTTGGCTACAGGCTCAAGTGTTCTGGCAAACAAGATAGAAAATGCATCATGCTTTATGGCCCAGCCTTAGTAGTCAGGCAGCATGACGTTTTTAAAGCACTGACAAGACCACCTAGATTCAAGGCATAGATTCCACCTTTCAGTTGGAATAATGTCAAGATTACATTGTAGAAGAGAATGTGAGGTAGGAGATGATGTTATTGGTATTTAAAAAATAAACCAAACATTTGCCAAACAGAGTGTTTAGTCTACACAATAGAAATTATCTGTGTTACACAGGACAGGAGATGACTGTATTCATGCCTCCTGGAATTTCTTTCTATTTATAGTTTAGCAATAGCTTCGTGTCCATGGTTACTTCTCAATTGTTGCCTTTCCTCAGTTTCATGTTCCTGTATCTCTCTTTAATGAGTTAAGGTTGTCTATCTAATAACCCCTAAATTGAAGAACCGCTGAATCTCTGTGGATTATTATCATTAATTTATTTTAGTTTAGTTCTACTTCAGTGTTAGTTAGGAATGGTGTCTCTGCTTCATACAGTTAATTAAGGACCCAAATTTATTTTAATGACACCACCACTCACTAAGGCTTCAGAATCCTCTATTCGACCCTTTGCACTGACCGGCTTAAGGCATAGCCTCTTAACTCCCTAGCCTGGGCCACACACAACACCTCTGCTCATGTTTTGTTGGTGATCACTAGTTGTGAGGTCCCTCTGAGAGTCAAGGGGCCTGGAAACTATAGTCTCATGTGCCAGCTAACATTCTCCTGTCCTCTCATCACCAGGCTGCTAATGAGCCGGGAACCTGAGCACTGTCAGAAGAGTCCAAGGCAGCATGAAACTAACTGCCTAACCAATTATTAGGTTTCTTATAGAGTTTATTAGTTTTCAAAGTAGTTTTAGACCTGACCTGGGCCTTGAAGATTTTTGAGTTATATTCTTTCCCACTATTTTTGTAAGAGGGTCTCTTTTATTCAAGTGAGACTTATGGGAAATTCCAACTTATAAAACCAATGGGAGTGAAGCTTCTCCCTGCCCTGTCCTTTTTCCTGCCTTAGACTCTAAGACCCTTCCCAGGAATCCCAGGGCATTGTAGGTCAGATCTACTCACTTTATTGGGCAGGAGAAACTGAGGCACAGAGAGGCATGGGCATTTTTCATGGATGTCTGTAACAGGTTTAAAGTTGAAATTGAGTCTCTGCCTCCTGGGGCCAGTGCTCTTTGCACTACTATGTATTTACTTAAACTAACAAATAAATAAACAAATAAATAAATGTGTCATCACTTTTTCCTACATAGACCATGAGGCCCCTGACCTGAAGTAGGGTACAGTATGCCCTACTGTTTTTGGTGCCTTCTCTTCATTATCCCAGCAGTGGGCAATCCTGTTGATTCCAGATAGCGTCTGCCTAGCACTTGAGCAAGGGCTCAGGTTTAACAAAATTTAAATATGTCAGTACAGGTAGCATTTTGTGTGAAAACATTGCTGGTCAAATGATGGGAAGGCTACGGTAGTGTTAGAATGCATGCATAGTTGTGTGTAGCCCAGAGAAAGCATCTTTATGCCTGGATGGTGTATTTAAGGCATGAGACCAGCATGGGGAAGCCTCTGAAAAGAGGAGTAAGGCAGAATCCTTGTTCAGGATAGCCTCTTAATCCAGGTGGGAGTCAGAAATATAAAGGAAGATGCTGTGGAGATCGGTCTGAAGAAGAGCTTAGCAATGGGTATCATTGCTGTTTTCAAATATTTGCAGGATGAACAGGCTTTTCTGGGAGCCCAAGCAGTTCATTGGAACATCACACAATGGCTGAGGTCCAAGGCTAAGGGGAGAAATGCTGCTCACACAATCTGGCTGGTGATTTCATCACTTATCTAGCTGTCCCCCTCAACTAACCCCTTGAAGACCCTAAAGCACTCCAGGCCTGAAGAGAGGACTGGGCAGGTCAGAGAACTCAGTAGGCACTTGATTACAGTCTCTTCCAGGCCCTTCCTCCCCCTAGTAGCACCACAGAGCTGGTACTCACTTGGTCATAGTATCAGGCTTCTGCTCCCCCATCGTGACCAGTTGCCAGGAAGTCAAGCAGCACCTGGTGTACTCACTGCAGTACAATCTGGGGATCCTATTAAAATGCAGATCCTGCTTCAAGTTGGTCTGGGTGGGGGCCCCAGAATCTGAATTTCACAGGTGATGATGATGCTCAGAACATACCTTGAATAACAAGGCTCTGTTACAAACCCTGAGTCTTTCCTTCAGGTTACAGCCCAGAGCCATCAGGCCAGATGACCATCTCCTCCAAGTTGTTCTTAAGGCTCAGCCTCACATCTTGGTTAGCCGAGGATTACTGCTCAGAAATATTGTCTCATTCCCCTCCAGGCATCCCTGAAACAATTTTATCCAGATAAAACTCATCCACCTAGTGGCCTTTGTCATCCCTAGGGACACTTCAGCAGTCAGCTACATATTTTTTTTTAAATATAAAACACACTATCCTGATTTTCATCCAAGTTGTTTGACATTTAGCACTCTGAATTTGTATGATGCTGTCAGAAACTTACACAAAGACACAGGTATCCATTTGCCTAACAATAGGGAAGATTCCTATTGATTTGTTATTCCCCCCAGGTGACTATTTTACTCAATGCTTTCTAAAGTGATCTTTAAAAGATCTGTTTGTGCAGATGACATGATACTGTATATAGAGAACCCTAAAGATTCCACCAGAAAACTACTAGAACTGATCATTGAATTTAGTAAAATAGCAAAATACAAAAGAAATATCCAGAAATCAGTTGCATTTTTATACACCAATAATGAACTATCAGAAAAGGAAACTAAGAAAACAGAACCATTGACAACCACATCAAAAAAATAAGGTTGGGTCAAGGAAGTAGAAGAGGGTAAAGAGAGGACAAATGGTGGCGGAAGGAGACTTGACTTTGGGTGGTGAACACAGTGCAATATACAGATGATACACTACAGAATTACACACCTGAAACCTATATAATTTTATTTAACCAATGTCACCCCAATAAATTCAATAAAAATGTAAAAAAGAGATCTGTTTATAATACATTGAGCACTTGCTCAATGCGGCCATAACCCCACAGAAAATGATTAAATTTGGTGAGATGGATCTGCATCTTTTTTTTTTAAATGATTCCACCAGATGACCTCTCTAAGCATTTCTCATTGTTATTTATTTCTATTTTATTTTTATTATTTATTGATGCCATTTCAAGGTCATGTTCATCCCTCAGCAATAGTTTATTTGTCAAAGTAAAATAACAGATTTCTCACACTATGTTATTTTTGTTAAGGTCTCAGATTTAAAATCATGCTGATTTTCTGTATAAGGAGCTGTGTTGTCTTGCACAAGGTATTTGATATCTCTGACCATATGTGAACTCCTCTGTAATACAAGGATAATAATATCTTCCTTGAAGAAATGAAATGAGATGATGTTTATGAAAGCATTTGGCCCACTGCTGACACTTGGCAGTCATTCATGAAATACCTCCCGTTCCTCTTTCTTAGGCCAGTTTCTAGCGTTTTGTGGAAGAGACAAATATTTTATTTCCCTTTCTATTCATCTCAAAGCATCTTGAGAATAGGATCTATATTTAAATTCTTTTTTAGTCCTTTACTGTTAGTTTAGTAATGTCTTGAATAAATTAATGAATGACCAGGTAATCTATATGATGTTTGAAGTTTTCTGATTGTTTGATTCTTCTAAAATACTAGCTGCTTGGAGGATTCTCCTAAAATGAATATCTTCTCGCATAAAGGACTTCTTCTTTTATAATCTTTAAAAAAATATATTTTATTGATTTTTTACAGAGAGGAAGAGATACAGAGTTAGAAACATCAATGAGAGAGACATCAATCAGCTGCCTCTTGCACGCCCCCTACTGGGGATGTGCCCGCAACCAAGGTACATGCCCTTGACTAGAAGCGAACCTGGGACCTTTCAGTCCTCAGACCCACGCTCTATCCACTGAGCCAAACCGGTTTTGGCTTCTTTTATAATCTTATAAATATGTATTATTTTCCTTATTAGTAATAAGTGTGTATGTGGGGCCAGGAACCCTCTGCAGTTGACCTTGGGCCTGATTCTTTGCCTCCTGCAAATACGATGGGTCAGAGGCTGGTCTTACTCTGCTTCCCTTTGCCCTGCTCTCTTGGGAAGATCTCTGTGAAAAATGCATAAGAAATATGCCTTTATTTCTGATGTGATATTTGGGGGTCGTGAATAATAGAGGCTGAGTTTCATGATATATTCATTTTGGTTCTCATAGAAGATGCACTTCATGTTTTAGATTAAATACGATCTGGCTAATGAGATCAGGGCAACTCAGTGGATGAAAGAAGAAGCAGTAGGTCCTTCCAAGTCTGAGGATTGAGTCAGGTTATCTGTCTAGGCGAGTAGTTCTTGAGTTTATGTGAATGAGTTGCTGTGAGATAGTGCCAGTTGAGACCATTCTTTCTACTTTTCCTTCTGCCTCTGAGATGGGCAGAAAATTGGTAGAAAGTACATAGGCTGTCAACTTGAGACCTGAGTTTAAATCCTGATTTGGGTATGCTGTTGAATTCAAGAATCTCAATTTTAATAGTTAAAAATAGTATCAGCCTTGTAGGTTTTTGTGGGTGATAAATTAGATAGTGTATGTTAAAGGCCCAATGCCATGCCTGACAGTGAGCTTACGTCCAGTGATGATGACACATTTCAGGAGAGCACAGGAGACAGATGGGGTCTGCTACCCATGAAAGTGTTGGCCCTGCTGTGTGTCTGAGGAGTGTCCCCAAGTCCGGGCTGTGATTTATGATGAAAGCACAGACCACATTGGTGGTGCTGAGTTTTTCATGGATCTGGAAAGATGATCACAATCTGGGCAAAGAAACCAGTGAATTGCATGTTTTATTCCATGATGAGATGATTTGAAATTCTGGTCCATATGTGAGTAACTTCAGCATTTTTTCATCTACATAGCTAGGAATAGTGGTCACTCACAGCTTTCTGTACAGGGAGAAGTAAAAGATAAAAAAGCCTTACTAATCTCTTCCCTATCTTCATCTCTGACAGTTTAAGTTCCTGATATCCAACATGACTTCCATTTTTCTCTAATTCTTGGAAAAGTAAAAATGGCAGTAATAAAAATAACAAATCAATTCCACATGAATCGTCTCCTTTAGACAATAGAAAGAGGGATCTGTTTTTATGTATTTAAGAGACATTGCCCAGTGCTTTGCTAATTAGTTTGTGGCCAGTTACATTACAGTGGATCAATTAATGCCCATTTCAGAGGCTCAAGGTGTGTCACTAAAAGAGCCCTAAGACAATAGGTGAATTGGGTTCCATGTGGTCTGATTGATTTTGGGATGTAGCTCATTGTGTTGTGTTTCACTAATTTAGATTCTGAGTAAAGGGGTTGTAAGCTAGTAAGTAGCAAGGACTGATTATGCCTGTGATGTCTGGAAGGAAAATAAAACCAGTTTTTGTTGCTCTACATACAGCTACTTTGAACTGGAGAGCAGTGGTCTGAGGGATGAGATCCGGTATCATTACATACATAACGGAAAGCCCAGGACGGAGGCCCTTCCGTACCGGATGGCAGACGGACAGTGGCACAAGCTGGCGCTGTCAGTTAGCGCCTCTCACCTCCTCCTCCACATTGACTGCAACAGGTATGTCTTTGCCTTTGATCTTTCATCTTTCATGATCTGTTCTGGAAACGAGCCATGGGAAAGAGGAGAAATCAAGCCTCTCTTAGCTTTGCCAGGAAACAAAATCCAAGGGACCTTCATTGTAATTTAACCTCCTGAGTAGGCCATTTAGATGTGCTGAAATGACCAATTGTAAAACACTAAGAAAACAGTTCATTAGGATGAAACCGTATCTTGTGATTAGGAACAAACGTACAAAAGGTTGATTACAGATTGGGGAACAGTAAGTGCACCTTGGTGTACTCCAGGCACCGTCAGAAATTCCATGGAGCTGTGATCACAGTTAACTATGATGTATTGTTGTTCAGTTCATTCCCCTTGGACGCGAATAAGCCAGCCTCCCTCAGAATGAATCCAAGAAGCCTGTGCTACTGAGGCGGCTAATTCTGTTTCACTTCATCAGGCATAGCTTTGCTTAAATATCTTTTCCAAATGGAGGCTTTTTAAGAGGCTGGTCTTTGAATCTTTGATAGCATCCATTCTCTGCAGAGGAATGAGCCTTCCGGTTCATTCAATGATGACAGGACTATTTGTGAGGTCTGAGAGTTTCACAGAGATGGTGGGTTGGGGTGTGAAAGAGATGCTGTACCCATATCCATCATTGGTTAGGTTTATTGCCAGCTGAAGAAAGGAGACTATTGGTCTCCATTGGAACATTTGCAGCTGGGCAGCTGGGTAATGGTGGTCAAGGGAATGTTTTCATCTTCCCAGAACTCACTGAAAATCCTTTCTGGATAGTGATCTGAGTCCTATTATAGAGAAATGTTTGTGTTGCAAGCGCTGCCCATGAATTGTTAGTTCTCATTAATGGTATCATCAAAGTGAAAATGACTGTTATGCCACAGGACTTGCTCCCTTGGGCCCAGAATAAAGAACAGGCATGCTGGGGACAGCTTCCCTTCCAGAACCCAACAGAAGGAGGGATAATGCAAGGTCAATCAGTCCCACACTACACTTCTTTTTAAAAAATAAATATATTTTTATTGATTTCAGAGAGGAAGGGAGATGGAGATGGAGATGATGGAGATGGAGATGGAGATGGAGATGAGAGAGAGAGAGAGAGAGAAAGAGAGAGAGAGAGAGAGAGAGAGAGAGAGAGAGAGAGAGAGAGAGATCAGTGATGAGAGAATCATTGACCGGCTGCCTTCTGCATACCCCACACTGAGGATCAAGCCTGCAACCCAGACATGTGCCCTGACTGGGAATCCAACTATGACTTCCGGTTCAGAGATTGACAGTCAACCAGTGAGCCATACCAGCTGGGCAGACTACACTACTGATGAGGAGATATGTAATGTATTCCCACTCTAGGTCTTTAATCTCTTTCAGAAAAGACCTACAAGGGCAAAGAACAGAAACTAGTGTCAGTCTTAAGGGAAGTTCCACCATGTGAAGTAAATCTTGGTTCATTTTGATGTCATCTATTTAAGGTATTTTCTAGATTTCTGAAGAATTATGCAGATATAATACGTGTGCATGGACGAAGTTTCCATAGAAACCACTGGCTTTTTACCCTGCATTCTTGGGCTTGGCAGCTTGAATAAAGCTAGTCTCATGCTGCTATCTCCATTTCTACCTTCAAGAGCTCATCATCTCCTTCCATTCTCTAGAACCAAAGACTCTTGCTCTCCCACCCACCACCTATATGCTGCCCAAATGGGAGAGTGGAGGAAGGGCCTTGCATGTCCTCCTATGTCCTTGTCCAGAAAGAGGCCTCAAAGCCCTAGCTTAGTAATTCCCAACTGACTGCCACCAGTCAACTGAGAACTCCTGGAGACACTGCTATTTTCTTGGTATGCAATTTTTTGCTTTTTGCTTTTTAGACAGGCATCTGTCTAGAGAAGAATAAAGAAGAGAGAGGCACCCTGGCTGGGTTGGCTCAGTGGATAGAGCATCGGCCTGTGGACTGAAGGGTCCCAGATTTTATTCCAATCAACTTTGGTTGCGGGCACATCCCCAGTAGGGGGTGTGCAGGAGGCAAATGATTGATATTTCTCTATCTTCGATGTTTCTAATTCTCTATCCCTCTCCTTTCCTCTCTGTAAAAAATCTATCCCTCTCCTTTCCTCTCTGTAAAAAATTCCTCTTTATCTCCAAACTTTCATCCATGGTATGTCCTTCTTGGATATCTTGACCTTTCTACCTGGAAAGTTGGGGAGAGTATGGGAGAGCTGGAATCCACAATATATTCTAGGGTCAGCCCTATTGATAAAGAATGGATTGAGGGAATTATAAATATTCTTTCCCTTCTCTTGAAAATTTTCATACTTTGGTTCATGCCATAACATGTTGTCCTTTGTGTAAGATGTTGGAGGAAAAAAATAAAGTTGTTGGCAGTTGATGATG